>CAIGRP010018738.1:0-10656 GCA_903798385.1 Fraxinus cuspidata
TTGTATCTCACAATCACAATTCCTTGTGATTAATAAATCACCAAAATTTGAATCTACGGATTCTATTATTTAGTTTATTAGAATATTATTTCAGCTAAATAATAGATATTGCCATAAATATGCATCGATAATTTATGTATTAAAAGTGTTTATGCTCCAAAGTTGATTGGACGTAGGGCATAATACTTACAATTCCTACCAGTGTTCCCAACAAGTAAGGAACATACGTAACATCCGAAGCCACATCACCGTAATTATATACGACATAGGGGAAAGGAGAAATCCTAATCGATGCGACTGCTTGGAACTAATTAAACCAAGTTCCTTAACCAGCTAATCTTATTATGGAAGCTTTCTTCGGATGTCTATCCAACTATGCCTACCAGAGATAAGAATATATGTCAAGTTTAGTACAATATAAAACCCATGCAAAGACAAACTAATCGTAGGAAACAATATATGAAACTTAAATGACGTACTTGGATTTTAGGATGGAAGATAGAACCGATGAAATATGGATCGGAGACGCCAAATGCCACTGCTACAATTATAAGCAAAAATCCATAGCCATATCCAAAAGCCATCCCTGCTACCCACATGGAAGGTATAGAAGGTAAAAGCAAGGTTGGAAATATTGTTACTGAACCAAAGACTAGAAGTGCTAGTAGCATTGGCTTGCTGAATGGTTCCATCTCCCAATTAATGATGGGAATAATTACCCGGAAAATGATAATGGTACTTAGAAAACATTATGACCATAAAAGTGCCACGAGAATTGTTGGAAAACATTGTTAACCACTTAATCTAAAAGCTTAACATATTAAACATGGCCACATGTATATCATTTTAATAGTGTCTTCCACACGTCCCCTCACTTATAGGCTAAATTTATCTTTTTCCCATAAAAGCATTACATATGCACAATTTCATTTAAATGAATGAATGATAATGGTAATTAGAAAACATTATGACGATAAAAGTGCCACGCGAATTGTTGGAAAACATTGTTAACCACTTACATATGTACAATTTCATTTCACTTCAAGGCAACTACGAACACTAGCACCACCGGCTTCACCCATGACCACCATCATCCTCCACTACCACCGCCACAACAACTCAATGATGATGAAAACATCGTCCCATCATGACAACCGTCTTCTAATTTCACGTGATCTTCCACTCTGCCATCATCATCAGAACAGTGATATGTCATCAACATCTAATCAAAAATCACTTGTTTATTAAGCATTGTTTGGTCTCATTATTTTCAAAGTACATTTTTCTCTTTCTTATTTTCAAGCATACATTTTTCAATAAAATAATATTACACGCACACTCAAAATTTTTCTATATTTTTTAATCTTACATTTTTCGTCAAAATAATATTCCAAAATGCATTTTGAACAAAAAGAAGATGCTCAAACAAGTGCTAAATTAAATTTCTGCCAAATTGTGCAATTATTTGCCAAGGAAAGAATCGCGAACGCCCTTCGATCAAGTTTCAACCGCTAATTCATTTTTTTCCAATTAAATTCTGCGGAGAAGCTGAAATATATAGATATATGGGAAGATTATGCATGTGTATATTTTGAATAGTGCTAAGTGTACATTGTTTGGTTGACATCATTGTCTACATCTTATTCAAGTTCAAAAAGTTATGAGCGAGAAAAAGTGGTTTTTAAAAAAAAAATTGTCCAATTGTGTGTTATCACGTGACACAATGTCAAAAATAATGTTAAAAATTGATTTGTATATAGCATGATTGATATAATTTAGTGTCAATATGATCAATTTCAGGAGTTTCAAATCCCAAGCTAAAATGCCTAATTAGACTCATTGAAAACGACATCATATTAGAATAATGTACTTGGAATGGAAAAATATACTTCTATTTTATTTTAGTGTGATGATTATTTAAATTATATTCAATATTTAACAAAAACCAATAACGTCCTCATTAATTGTTGATTGTTGATGTGAAAGAAGTTCAATTTCAACTATATAAAATGACGATCATTATTTGTTGATGATTATCTTATCAATTTTCGTTAGTCCAAATAATAGCTGAGGTGAGCATGACATTTGATTGATTACTAACTTTAATTCTATTAAGAACATTTATAATAGGCTCTTTAGTAGCCAAATTCTCTTTATTTTAGAGAGTTAACGCCTTATTTATAGTTTGATAAATTTTATGTGGTTAAAATTTAAATAAAGAGCTCTATATCTTAATTTTAGTGTTGTCATTTATTATTTCACATACGCATCTTTTGAAATGAAGGAAAATGGCAATTAAACAAAGGGAGAAGTTAATGAAAAATGAGGAAAATAATGAGTAATAATGGTTTATCTAAAAAATAAAATATAAATAATGTTTTTGGACTTGTAAAAAAAAAATCTGCTCTCTGTCTTCAAATATACCTCAAAATATTCTTTATAATAAAGAAGACTCTTTTTAAAATTAGATTAAATTACATAATCCTCTCCCGATGTTAATAACAATTTCAAGGACCCTCTCTTTTAAAAATTATAATGGTATTCTTTAATATATAAATCAACAGTATGAATAAATATTCTTTCTAGTATATAATTTTTCAATGGGGGATTATAATTTTTTTACGATTAAGAATGAAATCACTATGCAGAGAAGAATTTTTGTTCTAAAAAAAATTTAAAAAAAATTGGTTGATTAAAATAAAAATGTAGACCAATATGAAAATATTCTGTTAAGAGAGACGTTTCTACAATTTTGTTAGTTTCCCTCGGAATAAATATTGGCTAGTGGCTCCCATTTCCAAGCAAGAAAAATCCTCGCTCACTCACTCCAGAAATGGGAATTCTAGCCTTAATTTCTCCTCCAAAACCAATCTTTCTTCATAAATCCAAACAAACCCACCTCTCAACCCCCAAATCCCACGCATTTGAACCCAAAGAAACAATTGCAAGACGCATAAAACTTTCCATTTTTCAGAACCCAAGAACCATAGCCGTTTTATTTGGAGCTGCTGGGATTGCCTTAACCACTATCGTGGGACCCACAGCTGCTGCCGAGTCACCATTGTTCAATGAGCCCGCTAATGCTCTCTCTTTACCCACCTGGGCTATTCATGTTTCTAGTGTTGTTGAATGGTATGATGCTATACATATGTGAATTTTTTATATATGAAATCTGATTGTAGTACCAAGGTCCCAGTTTCACACTGCCAAACGTGTAACCTAAAAATGTCTATTAATGGTCTTGCTATGTTGTTTAAAAAATGGGTTTTGATTAGTTTATTTTTATCCAAGGATTACTGCAATGGCTTTGGTTTGGCAATATGGGGAGAAATCTGGATTTGAATCTTGGAAGGGTCTCTCTTGGGGCATGGTGAGTAATGCTTCTCTTTCTCTGAAAATTGTTCAGGGTTGTGAAGCTATGGTGGTGTTGAATGTATTTTGCGCTTGTTGGACACAAAAGGGAAAATTGCAGTTCTTAATCTTTAGGCCTTCAATTCCATTAGAAAGATTGCGTATATAATTCTAAAGTAGTTGGTTTCAGGATGAATGTTAATGAATATGCTTAATGGAAATATCTATGGTAATATGATTAGTCCATATTTTGTTGACAAGAAAGTAAACTAATCGAAAGCATTGCCGAATTCATTTCACATACTCTCGGCCCAACTTTCCCTTGAATTTGGAAATCGCTATTGCTTTGCTTGTTGCAAATATAAGTCCATAAATTCATCACACCAGAGTTTAGATCATTTTTTGGTAAGTCCCTAGCGATTGCAACATTACACTCCTATCTTGGCTCTTTCAGCATTTTTCTGGTATAGATTAAAATCTAATTTTAATTCCAAATTGAAGTCAACAATTAATTTTAATCACGCATTTCATGAGATCCCTAACTTTTTAATCACATATTTTATCAACTTCTATTAAAATTTACTGAAAAACTAATTTTAATCTACACCAAACAAAGCTAAGTAAACTTCTGGATATTTTTGCTTCACATGCTTGCATATTTTTCCAGTAATTCAGCATGGTAGGTAAATATTTGAAGTCTTTTCTCCCATGTATTAGAATTTAAAAAGTGACCTATTTGTTTAGGTACCCTTGCTGGGTGGAGCATTTTGCGCTTGTACATGGCATTTCTTTTACAATTCAGAGGCCCTTGAGGTAAGAAGATTCAATATTACTAGTTAGGCTACCGTTTGGCAACCAGTTTATAAACCATTTATTAATTGAGTCAAAGTCAAATATTAACTCCAACTACACATTCGTAACTACTAATTTATTATCCAAGCTTTTTGTGGAACCCACTACTTGCTATAGAGTATTATTTGCTAGATTAGGGTATGTGTCATTCAACTATATGGTTCTCTATTTTTGGAAGCAAAAAGAAGAAAATAAAATAAAATATTTGATCAAAAGTCAGAATGTGAAAGTATGCATAATGCGTGTGTGATGTCTGCCAAAATTAATTGCAAAAATTTGTGAAACGTCAGTCTTGACTAGAATCTACGAATGTGGAGAAGCAGCCCAAAAAGAGAATGTCACTCATCTCTCACTATGCATATACTTATTGACATTGGATTTTGTAAAGCAACCCTTCAGACTGAATTAGTCAGTTTTAGCAACCCAAAAAAAATGGTGATATGGTGGCTAATTAAAAAATGACAGTTAAAAAGGGCATTCAATGTAATATCTTTATGTGGCAATCATGCAGGGTCTCAGTAAATACGTTGTGTTCTATTTACCATGAGTAAGTGAGATTTTGGATGATGCTCACCTTTGTAGAGACTTGTCTTGTCATTCGGTTCATTCGGTGAAATTATGGTAGTTATTTTATGGTTTCCCAATGGTGGGCTGCAGATTTTGCTTTTCTGATACATGTATGACAGGTTCTTGGATTTTTTGTTGGCATTGTCCTCTTTAACATTGGATAACATTCCTCATGTTGGAGACCAGGCTGACCTAGATGTCTTGGGAGAGACTGAATTATCATAATCAGTGATGGTTGCCTTCTTGTACTTCATAAACTCTGATTGAACATTAGGATTCTTTAGCCTCATCACCGGATGAACTCTCTCTGATTGAACATTAGGATTCTTTAGCCTCATCACCGAATGAACTCTGACAAAAATGTGATATTTCGACCTACTTAACACCAAGAGGGTGGTTAATTGGTGTTTTATGTGAAATTTAAATTAAGCCCTTGTTTGAGCCCCATTTTAGGAAAAAATATATTTTGGAATAGTGATTTTTTTGAGAATGTGTGGTTAAAAAATAAGAAAAGTTTTCAGTTTACGTATAAAATTATTTTATTGAAGAATGTGTTGTTGATATGTTTTGAAAAAATAGGGATCAAACAAGGGCTAAATAAAAGTAACCTACAATACATCGCAAATTATCTAGTCTGGATGTATAAAAATCAACTTTGTAGTACAGCAATCACATAAACAAGTAAATGCATAAAAAGTAAATAACACCAAGAATTGTTTATGAAGGAAAAATCTTTGTGGAACTCTTCAAGAGAAAAAACTTTCCGGTGCCCCGTGCCACCAAATGATCCACTATGAAATGATTGAACTTACAGATCTCGTCCAAACACAACTATACCTTAATAGACTTAACCCTCAATCCATAATTACCCGAAAAACTCTTCGATTGTGTGCTCCAGCATTTACTCTAGAACCTCTGGACATCTTTTCCTTCAAGGATCTCTAAAAACAAACTCATTCTTCCTTAACTGGAACTTTGATCACGTCTCATATCCATCAGAACTGTGAAGGCTATTTGGTAGACGATTTTGTGGTGTTTTGGTTTTTGAATATGGATGAGGATTTTGATAATAAATTGTTTCTTTTTCACTAAGATCTTCTCTTCTATTTCTTCTCTATTTCTTTTCCCTTAATACACAATGAAAGAGAAGAGTTTATGTTGTATATAAACTATATTTCACAGTTCTAGGTGGTTTGGGAGTGTTTAAAGGTTGAAATAAGTAAAATAGGGATTCCCCTGCTTGGACGGGCGCCAAAGTGCCCACTTGACTCTCATCAAGCACACTTGGTTCTGGAAATTGTGCTCGAGCGCCCTCTTGATGTTTATTGGGCACATTGTGCTCAAGCACCTTCTGGACATTCATCGAGCATATGTGAATAATTTCCATGATTTTTTTTGACGTATTCAACAAACCACTAACACCCGTCAATACAACCTCAATTACAACTCGATTTAATGATATTTGGACACGGAACTTGCCATTTGTTGGTGACTTGAACTTATTTGATGACCTTGAGCTTTTCCTTGATGTCGGGTCTAATAAATGTTCGCCTTTTTTGAGATTGAAAATTAGGATTCGTTGGCCTCATAACCGAATGAGCTCGATAATTGTTGGCTGGTGACTTAAACTTATTAGGTAAACTTGAGCTTCTCCTTCATGTCAGAACTAATGAAGGTTGACCTTCTCTGAGATTTGACTCGTCACGTTGGCAAGGCATGCCATAATACAACTTGGGCATGGGCTTAACATTTTTCCCCCTTTTACATTATTATTAGGACTTTTGGCATTTTCTTAAATTAGTGACACTTGTGAAGTTGTTTCCTCGGACAATGGAAATGTAGGTCCATCGAGAAGAATGGCACATTGGAGCTAGTAAATGTGCCAAAGGGAAATAATCCAGTCGGTTGTTACTTGTACATTTGTTATTATACCAACTGGCATATTGACCTATTGATAGATATAAAGCAAGAATAGTTATTAAGTGCTTCACAGAGATCTCTGAAAATGTAATACACCTTTTACTTTCCCTGGCAGAATCCTTGGACTGGCCTTTGAATTAAATATATTTGAAGAAGAGGTGTACACGAGCTTGCCTTTGGGAATTTATGAAATATATGGTGAAATCTTTATATATTCTAAATCAGTTACCAATGGGTTGATGTGATCGGTTTACTAAGTCAAAAAAGGAGCTGGATTATACTCAAAGCTAATTAGACTCTAATTGTTCTTCAAGCACTCAAGATATGGAAGTATCGTCATTCTTGTGCAAACTTGGGTTTCTAAAGAAACTCTTGATTAAGGAGTTTGAGATTAAGGACAGCGGCCAACTAAGTTATTTCTCAGGCTTGGAAATGGTACAATTGAAAACGAGTATATTTGTTTTTTATCAAAAGAAGTATACCTGAATCTCCTAAAGGAAACTAGAAGCTTAGGCTGTATACCTGTTTGACAGCCCCATTGATTCTAATCACAATCTAGGAGACATGTTGAGGGGAAATATGGTGCATCCTCAAAATTTAATTTTTGGATATTTATCTACTTGTTTCACTTAGTGTGGTGAGCAAGTTTATACGCACTCCCTATGTGAAGAACATCTTGAGGTTACATATAGAATTTTGAGGTATTTAAAGAGTAGTCCATACAAAGATCTTTTATTGAAAAAATGGAGATCACATGCATGGGGTCTACACTAGGGTATTGGCGTATTGCATGAAGTAACTTGATTACATGGAGAAGCAAAAAACAGTCACTTGTTGCGAAGAGTTCTGCTGAAGCAACAGTTAGGACCTTAACTCGAGGGATATGTGAGATTGTGTGGTTGGATATTTTTTAAAGAACTGTAGGTTTCTAGTTGCTTTTGTAAGTTATATTAAACTATAATATAAAGTGCCCATTAGCATTGCTCGTAACTCAGTTAGGCAAGGCTGATGAGCACATTTGAGATCGATTGGAAGTATTGACATGCCTTTTGTGGTCATTGGACACTGATCGGCAGCTAGCAGACATTTTCCATGGGACTGCATTGGGCTAGAATTCTAGACTTCAGTTAGCAAGCTGGGTATCACGTCTTTGGACTAGCTTGAGGGAGAGTGTGTGGAAAATCTTGTGTTGTTGTAGACCTAAGATTCGTTAAAAATATTTTTTTTCCCAAATTAAAATTAGTACTGCAATGTAACTAGAACTCAATGTGTATTAGATTGTTACGCATCTAAATAGGCATTTTGTACCATGAAAATTATGTAGACTGAATGACAATTAACTTTATTCCATCATTTCATTTTCCTGCAAAATTCACTAGAGATAATCTGAGGATAAATGTTTGAATTTCTGTTTCCGTTGCTAGAGGACAGAATAAACCTGTTTTGCTTTGTATCTGTGTTATGTATTGGGTAATTCTATGCACCATTGAAGTTTTTTTCTTGAGCTGGAGATTGTGTGGACAAAAATCTTGGAGGATATATACAGGTTCTGCTCCTGTGTCCATCCTTTAAAGTTGGGATTCTGAAGAAAAAAAGACTGAAATTCATATGGTTTAAAATAATTCTATGAAACCTCTTTTTAGTACCGATATAGTCATTGGAATTTTTGTCAGAATTATTTACCCCTAACAGAAATATCGGCACAAATCTAAATAGGAATAAAAGTTACAGATTCCTATATCTATTTTATGTATTCAAAAAAAAAAAAAAGGACTTGGCTAAAGCACTTCTTTAGTAAAAAAATTTTAAAGATGATTAAAGTAAGGAAATTGGAAGCGAAGCACTTCTTTCTTCTTTGGTTTATCTATTTCTGGATCTGGAATTGATTTTACCTGTTGCTTACTGCAATTGTAGAGAATATTTTCAACATGAAAATTGTAAAGAACCAATGATGTCATTGAATGGGAGGTTGTTGGTCGAGCAATTGTTTGGTTATTTATGATGATACTATGCTGCATTGCCTTTTAATTTGTCGAATCGGGAAAAAGTGAGAAGCATATTTCTAATTTTCTTCTTTAGCAATGGACATTATATCAATCATTAAATGCTGTAAAATAGGAAGCTGAAGCTTGATTCAAATAGATCGAGTCAGATTATTAAACCAAACAATTACTTTGCCTATGATTTCTAGGTCTTGGTAGCTCTTCAAGCAGCGTTGACAGTAATTGGTAATGCAACAATGTGCATTGCTGCATTTCGTATCTACACATCTTCACAGGAACGCTCCAAAAACTCGTGATCTTTTCCGCTTGGGAACTGAATTGAAGCTCCTTGAAGAATTTGTCCCATTGGTAATTCTCCCTTTGCAGTAATCTAGCTCGTATGCGGAATTCGGCTAAGCTGATCAGTTATGTTTCTTGCTCTCTTGCAGGAACAAGTGAGTGCATATTATTCTATTCGAAGGGAACAATACTGGGAGTCGTATTCTCCTTGTAAATGGTTGAGAAGTTCTTGACAGTAAATTGCCAGTAAAGCTTAAGCTGTACCTACACTCGACAAAGTTCAACCTCTATGGTGGCCGGTTAGTCTATCAAGTGGTTTGACTAAGGCTCTTTGATTACTATATTATATTGAATTTTGGTACAATTTTAATTATTTATTGGATCGCAACTTATTTAAGACCTCGTTACTTGTATTCTTGATTATTGCAAGGCATCAAAGACTTTTGACTTGTATTCTTGATAATTACACGCTTGAAAATACAGGATCCTGTGTTATAGTGGTACATTTTGTCTTCTCTGTACATTGTATGTCAATTATGTTCATAATACTCTCTGGAAAAATTTGCGTCGACTATGATTATTTGTTTGACAAATGCTCTACATGTATGTGATCCAACTGAATATATTGGAAGTGCTTGAGCTTTCCCAATATGATGTGAACGTTGTGATCAACATTTCTCATTAAATGCAATGATGGGGTTTTTTGACATGTGTTGTGTAGGGGATAGATATGAAGAAATATATATATGGACCCGACCCATCGGCCAACACACTTTTAGTAGCATATTTGGTAGGATAGATAAGACTATGGTCGACAGTATGAAATGCCGAAGAAAAGTTCAAGTAACATGCATAGTGTAGGTCAATGCATTGGGGGACACACTAGCATCTTTTATTGGTTAACTTAATTTTATTCTATGATACTTGGAGTAAATTCAAACGATATTATGATCCTGAGGCCATTATTTTGACCTTGTGTAGTGCCTTTTTAGCGACCAGTGTTAGATAGTTCTTGAAATACACCTAATTATCAATTTATACTGAATATTTAATAGAATTCCTTGGTTTTGTAGTTGACTTGCTACTCTATTATTTTATTAAAAGTCAGGGTTTGTACTATCTTGAATTTTAAAGGGTATTTTTTTTTATTGAGCTCATTTTGCAAGAAGATTGATTTATTTACTTTTAAAATTATGAATAGTTATTTATCACTCTTGAAGAAAACAAAGAAAATGAAAATCTTGCTTGTTATACAGCCTAATAAGCCCATATTTAACGGCCATTATTAGAAAATTCCTTTTTTTTACTTACTCATTTTCAACAACATTCATACAATAAAATATTCTGCATATAAGCCTGAAATGTTTTCCAACTTTTCAAATACATTCTTTTAAAAATCAAAGTTCAAAACATTATTTTCTCAAATAATGACCATCAAACTGGGGCTTAATATTGCTCATCGGATATGCACTTTATTGATTAGTTAATGTCTTGTGATGCTGAATTTGGAAGGGATAGCGAGAATGATAGGAAAATTGAAAATCTGCAAAAAGAAATAGAAATTGTGTATTTATTGCGAGTTCTTGATGGAATAGCTATATCATTTTCTCATGTCTATTTTATTTTCAATTCCATATAATTAGGGATGGCAACGGTTCAGTTCGGGGTCGGTTCGACCAAAATC
>CAIGRP010018739.1:0-20920 GCA_903798385.1 Fraxinus cuspidata
ACTTGGTCGATACTTGAATTTCGGAGTTTGGATTTGCACTTGGAAACTTAGATTTGATATTGATAAATTTGAATAAGGTTTTGATCTTCTTGAGTTTGCTTGATTTGGAGAAGATTTTGATCTTCTTCGTGTTCGCCGGATTTGAAGTTGAGATGATTTCTTCTCTTCTCCCGACTTTGAAATTTCTTCAACACTTTATGATTTTCTTCTGCACTTTTTCCTTTTTCTCCCTTCATTATGAACATTTAGTAATATTTATATGGGAAATTCGTGATCAATTTTGGTAACCTCTCAATTAATTCAATTATAATAATTATAATTGAATAATTATGGATTTTGAAATAGTGGGATGAGCCTTTAAAATTTTATAGGCCTTAGTGGGTTTTAATTCGGTAAATTTAATTGGGCTAGTTAATTAAATTGACACAATTCATTATTTGTTATTTTATTTAATTATTTTTATGTCTACATCACCAAAAATAATAACATCAACATAAATTTGAATAGTAATCATATCATTCTTTTTTGTTTTGATAAAGAGGGTAGTATCCTCTTTGCCCATTGAAAAACCATTTGAAAGTTGGAATTCGCTCAATCTTTCATACCAAACTCTGGAAGCTTACTTTAAACCATAAAGAACTTTTCTAAATTTAAAAGCATAATATGAATACTTGTAATTTTTAAAATCGGTAGGTTGCTCTACAAAGACTTCTTCTTGAATAAAGCAATTCAGAAATATACTTTTAATATCCATTTGTTAAAGAATAAATCCTTTATGGCAAGCAAATGTAAGAAACATGCGAATAGAATTTAATCTAGCAATCGGTACAAAAGTTTCCTCAAAATCGATAACTTTTTCTTCATTGTAAACTTGTGCCACTAATCTAACCTTGTTAAGCACAATTATCCCATTTTTCATCTTATTTATTTCTAAAAACCCATTCGATAACAGTTTGATAATTTGGTCTAGCTACTAAATCTCAAACATGATATCTTTCAAATTGATTTAGTTTTTCTTGAATAGTAAGAATTCAAAATTTATCAAACTCAGCTTCTTTAATATTCTTTGGTTCATTTTGCAAAATAAATGCACAACTATTGAAATAATTTATGGTAGAAGCTCTAGTACTTATATCTATGGATGGATCCTCAATAATAAGTTCTTTTAAGTGAGAAGGGATAAACCTTCATTCCTTAGGTAGAGTTGAATCATTTTGTACCTTGTTGAATATTTACTTCTTCCTCATGTTGATTTTTAGGATTCCTTATTTTGATCTTGAATATTGATTTGCTCAAAAGGAATCTCAAAACCTACATCAATAGCAATACATGCATGGATTCTTCAACGATTAATGTTGTTTTGTTGAAAACTCTATAGGATTTGCTAGTTGATGAATATCCAAGGAAGATTTCAATATCGTATTTTGAATCAAATTTTCTCAATTTTTTTTGTTTAAAATATATCACTTGCAACTAAATACTTTGAAATAGCCAATATTAGGAACTCTATTTTTTCAAAACTTATAAAGAGTATTTGTTTTCTTCGACTAACAAAAACTATATTAATAATGTAGCAAGCGGTGTTAACGGCTTCGACCTAAAAATATTTTGGTAATCTATTTTCATTTAGCATAATTCGAGTCATTTCTTGAATATATGATTCTTCCATTTTATTATACCATTGTGTTGAGAAGTTATAGGAGCGAAGAAATTATGTTCATACCATTTTCATTGCAAAAATTATCATATGCGATGTCGTCAAACTCTCCACCAAGATTACTTATAATAGTTGTAATAGTATATCCCCTTTCATTTTGAACCTTTTTAGAAAAGTGTTTAAATACATTCAGGACTTCATCCTTTAAGTTTAAAAATAGGATCCAAGTAAATCCATAAAAGTTGTCGACAATAACAAATGTATAATGTTTACCACTTAATCTAGCGGTTATAGATGATCTAAAAAGATCCATGTGGTAAAGGTTTTGTAGTTGGAGAATATTGCTTAACTTTGAAAGAACTCTTTACTTATTTTTCAAATTGATATGCATCGTAAATTTTATCTTTTTCAAATTTCAAGTTTGGCAATTCTTGAACAAAATAATTTTTCGAGGTTTTTGAAAGTAGGTTCATGCTAATATGACATAATTTTCTATGCCATAACCAAATATCAACTTTCAAACTTGGTAAACATTTTTCATCACTTTCACATTTAACATTTATGATATAAATATCTTTACTTCGACTTTCTATAAACACCACCTCCTTCGATATAGTATCATTAATAAGGCATTTGGAAGAGTCAAATTTAATATGATAACGTTTATCACTTTATTGACTAACACTAAACAAGTTACGTTTGAGGTTATCTATTAATAAAATATTTTCAATAAAAGAAGATGAGTGATTACGAATATTTCAAATTCCAATGATATTTCATTTGGCATTATATCCAAATGTGACATGATCTTAAATTTTCTTTATGAGATTTGATAATAGATATTGATCTCTGCTCATGTACTTTGAGCATCTACTATTCAAAAACCATTTACTTTTCATTTTCTTTGGTGCCTACAAGAATAAATCAATTTTTGATATTTGCTATCCATACAAATTTGGATCCTTGATAGTTAATTATAGTGGATTCTTGAATCCACTTATTTTTGCTTTCAAAGTATAGTCTCTTTTTGTTAGACAATTAAAAGCAACATGTGTATTTTTATCGTAAAAACTACATGTAGTGTTTGGAAGAGAGAAATTAAATATTTTGACAAATAAATTTTTAAGAGATTTTTATTTTAAGAAAGATTTACATCGAATTCCTTAGTTGTCAAAAACACATTTTTTTCACCAAGCATAAAGTCAAAAATTTTATAGCCTTGGATGAACTTGTAAACAATATTAGTCAAAACTACAATTTTCTCTTTTAGAGAGGAACTCTCTTTAATCAAATAATTGTAATCAACCTTTTCTTTTTCATGATCCTTTTGAGTTTCTAAAATTTTCTTTATTTCATTTTTCACCAAGCATTAGGAGTGTTTCTTTTTGAGAATTGAGTAGTTTAGAGCAACTTTTTGCAAGATTTTGAAAAAGTGACAAGTTTTTGATGTATTTTCATATTCGTGACATCTATGCAAAAGCCTTTTTTTTTCACTGTTCATAAACTCTCGTGTATTATATGGATAGTTGTCTCAGCTCCTAACATCAATTCTATAAAAATTCATTTTCAATCACATATTTTTTTAATAAAATAATTTTATACGTAAATTCAGAACTTTTATCTAATTTTTAAGCATACAATACCCAAGAAATCACTATTACACAACCTATTTTTTTCAAAAAAATAAAAAATATGGGGGGCTCAAACACACCCTAAATGTACTTTATTTTTCTTTAAAATAAAACAAGATCGCATCTAAATCGAGATAGAAAATGCATATCTAGAAAGGAAATATTAACGATGAACAATGATTCTAAAGCTACTCACATTTTCGCTACCTGCCATAGTGATAGGGGACAATTAAACCCACTAACCAATCTTTCATATCATAGGGGTTTGCAATCATTGTGGATATTCTATTTTTTCTATGATTAACACAACAACGTATTGGAACTAAATACATCGGCTCTTGAGAATTCTTCAAGCTCTAGCAGATAGCACATAACTTCTCATTTGAACCTTTTTCCATCTAGTGGGGATACTCGTATTGGCGGCCTCGTGTGAATTAGACGGCCTGATTTGACATTGATGTATAATCTTATTCAATCGAAGTAGTTTTCGTATAAAAGTTTACATACCATATAATATTTTTTTATTATTTGAAAATTAATTACTAGAAGCTTATGATATTTTATTTTAAAAAATTCTTTAAAAGATGCTACTTCTATGGTGAAGCTGTAAATTTCAAAATTATGATAAGTCGATAAAAAAAATAATCAAACATAACACTATAATTGCAAGAAGAATGAAAGAGATATATGATTTTATAAAGTAAATTAAGAATCAAGGTCTTAATGTTTTCATTGATAAAGAGACAAATAAATTTTTCAGTTAACATTAACAATATACAAGTATCAGAAATTGATTAGAAAATTAGAATAATGTTTAACAACAAAAAGCATAAACCAAGGAAAATAAAATTGTTTAATTCTGTGAGCAAAATTGAAAAGAATATCAAACACTAAAGAAGCAAATACTTAATAAACAAACCTTCTAACACAGTATAATATTAAAGACAATTTGAAGAATATGTAAAAAAATAAAAATAAAATAAAAGCATGATCTTCTTAAAGACAAAGTCAACTTGGAGTCTCACCAATTAATTCAAGATTCAAGGACAAAGGAAGAAAGGAAGAAATCATTCTTAAAATTTGATAAGAGATACAAATACTTTTTGAAAGGAACTCAAAGTGAAAAAACACTTCAATGATAATGAAAAACTGACTTACAATTTAAATAGAAATAGTCTAAACTACGAAATCAACATGTGCAGATATTTAGGAAACTAAAATCAAACATGGTGAGCATTCTCAACCACAATTCCTACATAATAGAATACTATCTTGACTTGGTCTCTTATTTAATAAAAATAAAACTTTAACAACTCTTTTACACCAGCCCTTAAATTGATTTCTGCTGGAAAAATAGTTTAGGATTTCTTTGCTATCACATGGTCTTCTTCATTTGTCGTTTCTCCTTGATCAATGCTTTGAACTGAACAAACCCCAAGCTTTTTCCTCAGCGTCTAAAATGCTGGTTGCTTCAATGACTTGGTCAAGATATCTGCAACCTGGTCTCTGCAACCTGGTCTCCACTCTTAAAATACTGCATCTCAATCTTGCCATCCTTACAAAGATCTCTCAGAAAATGAAAACGAACATCAATGTGTTTACTCCTCCCATGCATGACTGGATTCTTTGACAGCTTGACAGTTGACATGTTATTACAATAAATGATTGTTGGACCCCTTTTGCTCATCAACAAGTACTTCGAACATTTTTCTAAACCGCAAAGCTTGACATGAGCTTGAAGCTGCAGCTACAAACTCAGCTTCACTTGTGGAAAGTGTCACTATCTGCTGTTTCTTTGAGGACCACGATATTGCACCAGAATTAAGCATGAACACATGACCAGAAGTACTATTGCAGTCATCTATATCACCTGCATAATCACTGTCTGTATAGCCAACAAAACCAGCACCATGTTTTCTTTTATAAAAGACACCATAATCAACTGTACCCTTTACATATCTAAGGATTCTTCTAGTTGTATTGAGATGCACCTCAGATGACTTTTCCATGTATCTACTAATCAAACTTACTGCATAAATGATGTCAGGTCTTGTAGAGGTTAGGTACATGAGACTACCAACGATTTGCTTGAAATAGGTGATGTCTACCTCCTTTTCACCATTATCTTTGCGTGGCTTCAAACCTGGTTTATTTAGTGTTCCAAATGGTTTTCTATCCGTCATTTTAAACTTCTCAAGAATCTTTTGTGCATACTTCTGATAAATGAATTACCAGCACTAGTTTGAATGACTTCTAATCCCAAAATAACGCATTAATCCTAGATCAGTCATTTCAAACTCCTTCATCATAGACATTTTAAACTCATTAAACATCTTAACATTATTACAGGTGAATATCAAGTCATCAACATATAAACACACAATGAGTAATTTACCTCCTTCAATCTTGACATAAAAAGCGTGCTCGAAAGGCCATTTGTGAAATCCCAGCTTGGCAAAATGAGCATCTATGCAACTGTACCAAGCTCGTGGTGCTTGTTTTGGTCCATAGAGTGCTTTATTTAATCTTTAAATCTTTTCTTCCATTCCTTTCTTCTCATAACCAGGTGGCTAGTCAATGAACACCTCTTCATGTAAATTGCCATGTAGGAAAGCCGACTTTATAATTGAAGAATTGACCATGGGTTTAAAGCTGCTAGGGAAATCACCAACCTGATTGCATCTTGCCTTGCAACTGGGGAAAATACCTCCTTATAATCAATCACATGCTTCTGCTTGTACCCTTTTGCTACCAAATGAGCTTTGTGCTTGTCAGTTTCACCGTTCTCATTTAACTTTATCTTGAAAACCCACTTTACACCAATGGTTTTTTGTCCTTTAGGCAAATCTGTCAACTCCCAAGTGTGATTTTTCTCAATGGACTCAATTTCTTTGTCCATTGCTTCTTTCCATTTCTCCTCCTTTACAGCCTCATCATATTTGATTGGATCACTGTCTACATACAAAGCAAAATGAGCATTATCGTCATCAAAACTTGAATTATTTAAATCATAATCCATCACCATGCTGGCCTCTTTCTTATGTTTTCGTCCCTCAAATTAGAATCACTTTCTTCTTCTCATTTTTGATGAGGTCAAGCCACAAGTTGAGGTGATTGCTGCTCTTGGGTTTCAGGAACTACTTCTAGCTCATCACTTGAGACATCATCATCAAGTATTGGATTTGGAACTGAGTTGCCATCAGTCCAATTCCATTTAGCTTCTTCATTTAACACTAAATCTCTGCTTATTATTATCTTCTTTGTTACACTATTAAATAACTTATAAGCCTTCGAAGTTTCTCTTACTCCAAGAAACACACAGTTTTCACTCTTGGCATCACGTTTCTTTCTTCTTTCTTTAGGTATATGTGCATATGCAATGCACCCAAATACTCTGAAATGCTCAACTGAAGGCTTTTATCCAGTTCATGCCTCTTGAGGTTTCATGTGTTTCACCACAAAGGTTGGACTTCTATTTAAAACATAGATTGACCCCAACACTGCTTCAGGCCAAAACTGTTTTGGAACTTCTCTTGTACCTAGCAAGCTTTGAACCATGTTGAGGATGGTTCTGTTCTTTCTTTCACATGTACCATTTTGTTGTGGTGTGTGTGAAGTAGTCAGCTGTCTCTTATTTCATTTGCTTCACAATATGCATCAAACTCACTAGAGCAAAACTCTCTTCTTCTATCTGTTTTGACAGTCTTAATCTTCTTATCAACCTCATTTTCAACAAGAGCCTTGGAACTCTTAAATGCATGGAATGCTTCCGATTTTTCGTGCAAAAAGTACACCCAAGTTTTCCTACTCAAATCATCTATAAAAGATATGAAGTATCTTTTCTTACCATTTGAAGTTGGATTGATTGGTCCACACAGGTCTGAGTGAACCAATTCAAGTACAGTTCGAGCTCTTCTACTTTTCCATTAGGGAATGTATCCCTTTGATACTTCTCAATAACACATTCTTCACAAATTTTCGATAGAGGAGTGATTGTTGGAAGACCAGTATCCATCTGCCTCTGATGAAATGTCCTTAAGCCATTAAAATTCAAATGGCCATATCTCTAATGCCACCTCCAGGATGAGTCATCTTCTTTAGAAAACAAGCAAACTTGTACTATCTTGATTTTTAAGGAAATAGTCAATTTGGAGTCATTTTTATGACGGCAATACTTTTTGGATCATACATCTCGCATTCTCCCTTAAAATTGTGATTTTATATCCTTTGTCTTGTAACTGACCAACTCTCAAAAGATTTGTTTTCAGATTAGGAATATAAAAGGCATTTAAAATAGTTTCAACGAAATCATTTCTAGTCCTGATTTGAATATCTCCCTTTCGCATTGTATTCACAGTTGATTTATCCCAAAAATTTACAACTGATGTAAAACTTTTATCTAGGTTCACAAAGGAAGACTTACATCCACTCATTTGGTTGCTACAACCAGTATCCACATACCAGGTCTCACGATCAGGCTCCTGCAATCCATGAAAGGCCATTAGAAGTGTCTCTTCCTCCTTTTTCTCAGCAAAGTTGGATTTTTCGCTATCATTTGATAAGTTTGTATAGCATTCATTCTTGTAGTGACCAAAGTTTCCACATCTGTAACATTCGATCTTGGACTTGTCAGTGCTGATGACGACCTCTTCCTCAACCTTGAGAGTGATAATCATTTCTGAAACTAAGTTGCTGCCTGCTTCTATCTCTATTTCCTCGACCTACTCTTCCTCTTCCTCTATCTCTACCTCGGCCTCGTCCTCTTGAACTTGAGGATTCGGCTAAGGTTGAAGCTTTTAATGCTTGTTCTTCAATAGTAGTACTGTTGCTCTGGTTCAACTTCTGCTCATGAACTAGCAAGGAACTCTATCTATGTCATTTGATTCTTCGATGGAACTAACGATATGGTCAAACTTTGGTGTCATTAACTATGGTGATGTCAGTCATTTTACCACCATGCAGCCTCATTTTGTTTGCGATAGTCATCGTCCTTGAGAAATAGTCATTCATCGACTCTCACTATACGCTAAGAAGTACATGGAATGGTATTTAATTCATCCAATGGATCTTCAAGAGTGGTATTTTGATTTCAATTGTTTCATGGATAATGATATGCATGTAAGTGTTATTCCCTATGTCCAATCAACTTTGGATGTAAACACTTTTAATATATATAATCGATGCATATTTATGACAATACCTATTATTTAATTGAATTAATATTCTAATAAATTAAATAATAAAATCCATAAATTCAAATCTTAGTGATTTGTTAATCACCGTCGGCAAGGTGACACGGCGAAGCATCAGCGGGCGCGCTGCTTTGCCGCACACGGCAATGGCCCAGCTACCCACAGCGGCACCCGTCGCCCCTGTTGATTTCGTTGCCGGGCGCTGCTGCTAATAGTAGCAATAGTGTCGGCTGCTATGTTACAACGCATCGTGCACTGCGCACTTGGCGGTGTCGCCAGTCAGCACTCGCCAGTTTTAATTGCCAGCGCAGCCTGGGTTCCTATTTTAGGGTTTTTCAGGAATCGGGTGGTTTGAGGTGGAGGTGGGGGTCTCTAATGAAATTTGTGAAATTTCAGGCCCCTGCTTGTAATTATGATAAAAAGGGTTAAGTTTGCAATTTTCAAAAAGGGATCTATTCTGCAATTTGCGAAATTGGAAGGTCTTGTTTTTAATTAAAATTGTGTCAAAATGAAATTTTTAAAAGGGGTCTTGAATGCAATTTTGAAAAGAGTTTTAAACTTTGATTTTCAAATGAGTTTTGACCCATATTATCAATTTTGACCCGTTTAAAATTACTTTTAAAATTGACGACTTCTTATATTTTCGTTAAAATTGGATTTTAAGTTAAATATTAAACTTTGACCCTATATTAAATTTTATTTTATTTAGAAGGTTTATCTTAAATTAAATGTTAATTCAATTTAAATTAGAGTTGGACTATAATTTAGTATTTAATTAAAAATTGATTTTAATTAATTATCCACCCTAATATATTCTTAAAATTAGAGTTGGACTCTAATTTGACATTTGATTGAAACTTGATTTTAATTAAATTGTCTCATCCTACATTTTTCTTGAAATTAAAGTTGAACTCTAATTTGATATTTAATTAAAATTTAATTTTAATTAAATAAGTTTGCCCTAATATCTTGAAATTAGAGTTTGAATCTTTTTTTTTTTGTATTAAATTAAATTAAAATTCAACAGCCTTAAGTTTTGAAATTAGATTTGGACTCTAATTTGATATTTAATTAGAATTTGATTTTTATTAAATTGTCTCGCCTAAAACTTTGACATTAGAGTTGGACTCTGATTGAGCCTTTTAATTGTAGAATTAGAGTTGTACTCTAATTTGATATTTAATTGAAATTTGATTTTAATTAAATTCGCTCGCTAATTCAATTAATTATTTATTTAATTGTTCCGATCTAGTTGTCTAAATTAGTTTTGACGACTTTAATTGCTAGAAACTTGAAACTTGTTTGCATATATTAGATATTATATAGGAAGTCATTTATATGATGAATGTTTTATTAATGGATGATTATGGACTCGACCATGTGGATGTGTAGATTGGATAATTTTATTATTGTTGTTTTATGGGCCTGCAAGCACTTAATAACCATATGGATGTGTTGAATGATTAATTATATTCTAGTTGTTTTATGGGCCTGCGATTTCTTATTTATTTTGGACCTGTGAGTCTGTTTTAATTTTATGGGTCTGTGTGTCCAATTGTTTAAGTCTGTGTGCCAACTAGTATATGATACATGTTGCAGCTGGACTAATTGAAGAAATAAGAAGAGAAGGAGACCATAGAGATGAAGCATTGTATAATTCAATGTTATGTTCCCTAGGAACTTACCAACTAATCTTCATTATGGTTCGGGAATATTAGATAGTAAAATCCATAATCATTTACACTATTATATGTATATTTATTTGCATGCTAGATGTATAATAAATTATATACAATTATTACGATGAGCCATTTGCATGATAAACCCCTCACTAAAATAATAAGTCAAAATTATTATTTGTCCTCCATCGTTATAGTGAAAAACGAGAGTTTTAAAAACAATTCAATAACAGTAACCCGTCAAGTAAATCGGATGTCAAATGAATTCGAGATAAATTATTGATACACTCAATGCTGGTCTATTAGAGATATGTTTGACACTATGAAATATTAGATATTTCTGAATGATTGGTTTGACTTAACTAAAGGTTATCTTTTGTTAAGTACGCTAAAAGAGATAAATTTTAGAGGCATGTTAAGTTAATACATAAGATGTGTGAAGATAAAGAATTGTCAGTTTGATGATCTGAAAGTTGTATGGAGATAAAATTGATAATAGTATTTACCATAGAAAAGACAAAAAAAATTCGTTCAACCCGAAACCCGTTGGACCTCGCGGGGCGAGGGTCATTTTTCCCGAATGAGGTTACAGGAATCATAGTCTCCGCCTCGCTACTCGTCCCGTTTAAAATTAATTTTAAATTTAAATTTTTTATCAAATAAAAATAATAGAATTATCATATTTTTAAAGAGAATATAAGTTGTTTTTAACAAATTGGTAAAAAGTAATAATATTTATTAAGTAAAGATATAAAAAAATAAAAGCAAAAAATAAAATAAATAAAAAATAAATGGGGCAAAGGACTTGCCGAACCCCGAACCCGCCCCTCCCACTTTAAACGGGTATGAAGATGGGGTAAGGTAACAAAAATACCCGATGGGACCGGGTGAGAATGGCTGACCCGTCTTATACCCGTCTCATTCCCATCCCTAATCTACTCAAATGTTTTATTAAAGCTTGTTGAGTACACTCAAAATCTTAATATAATAAATGGGATCCCAACCCACTAGGAGTCAAGTATGGATTCTATAAATTTATGTGAGAGAATCATAAATTTGAGTAAAATAGTGGGAGCGTAATTAATTTAATAAAAGACCACGTTAAATTAATTGATACATTATATATATATATATTATTTTACTTTTCGTCATTTACATTTATTGAATCATGGGTAACTATATGTATTTGAGAGATATACTGAATGCCAACAATCAAACTAAATTTTCTTGATTGACACCACAATATGAGAATTGTTCTCATGCATGAAAAAATTGGCTATGTCATTGAGTAACCCTTTTTAGAGACAACTGGTGATGACTCGACAAAGGAAGATATGACTGTTATAATAAACAGAACGATGACGATAGTACTACAACATGTGTGATGTTTGCGACTATGTCACCTGAGTTACAAAAGCAACATAAGAGTATAGATGCTAACACATGATTTTCCTTCTCAAGGTGTTGAATAATGAACAATCGCGTGTGAAAGATATGAGATTTCCTAGCAACTATTCTAGTGTATAATGGCAGAAGAATCTTCA
Organism: Fraxinus cuspidata; assembly: GCA_903798385.1. NCBI lineage: Eukaryota > Viridiplantae > Streptophyta > Magnoliopsida > Lamiales > Oleaceae > Fraxinus > Fraxinus cuspidata. The sequence goes on from CAIGRP010018739.1 coordinate 11,704, forward strand.
GCCAGTGCTGAAGATGTTGACTACTTTAAGAAATTGTCTCAATTGAATTCAATCATGAACAATGAACTAAGTATAGACTTGGTTCTACAATCTCTGCACGAGAATTATTCATAACTAATTATGAATTTAATATGAATAAATTTGAATGTAAACTTATTGAGTTGCTGAACATGCTTAAAACTGCTAAGCCCAATATCCATGTTTGTAGTGGGCAAATTTTAGTCATAAATTCCTCTAGGGAAGTATAAAGGATGTTTTAAGAAAGTAACCAAGATGTCTAAGACAATCAAAGCAAATAAGGACAACACCAAAATCTAATAACCCTTATTATCGTTTTGGAATAATAGGTTATTGGAAAGGAAATTGCAATGCTTATATCTACTTCATTAGTTTCATGGGTATTAGATGCTATATATGGATATCATATTTGTAAAAATATGCAGAAACTAAATAAAAGTAGATTGCTACACAAGTGAGAAGTTGACCTACACGTTGAAAATGAGCAAATATTGTTGCATTGCTCGTAGGAACATATTTCTTGCCATTTGCCTTTAGGCTTAGTATTAGAATTAGAGAAATGTTACTTTGTACACACACCATTACCAGAGTATTAAATAAATATCATGTTTGGACATGAATTATTTTAATGTTAAAGACAATTGTTGTTCTTTTTTATATTGAAAAGATCTTAATGGTTATGGTAAATTACAAAATAACATGTATATTCTAAATATTGAGTATTCTATAATGAGTCTAGAAATAGAAAGGCATAAAAATAATAATCGGAATAAAATCTATATCTGGCATTGCAGATTTGGTCACATAAATGAGAATGTCATTCCAAACATACATGGAGATGTATATTTGGGTCAAATGATTTTGAATCATTTGATAATTGTGAATCATGCCTACTAAGCACAGTGACCAAATCTCCTTTTACTTGAAAAGGAAAAAGATCTGCATAATTAGTAGGTCTAATACATGGTGATGTATGTAGACCCATATCAATATTCTCTTATCTTATCACATTTACTGGCGATCATTTCAGAAATGGTCATGCATATTTGATGAAATTCAACCATACTTTTGAAAATGTTCAAGGAATTCAAGCTATAAATTGAGAAACAAATAGGTAAATATATTCTCACCCTAAAATCTGATCGATGTGAAGAATATCTAAAATGTAGAATTTTAGATTATATAAATGAGAATAAGCTTCTCAGCAGTGGATTCCTCCACATACATTGCAACATAATGGTGTATTTGAAATAAGGAATTGTACACTATTATATATAGTACAATTAAGAACAAGACATGCAAAAATTCCAAAATCGTTTTGAGGTCATGCACTTATTGCCACATGCTAAATCGTGTCCCATCTAAATCGATTACTAAAACTCCATACAAGTTGTGGAAAGACCCAACTTATCTCACAAACTCCATACGAGTTATGGAAAGACAGAATGCCCAACTTACCTCATATGAAAGTTTGGGCTATGACGATTATGTGAAACGCACTGAATCGGATAAGTTCGAGACTAAATCCGATAAATATATATTTGTGGAATATTCAAGAGACAATTGGATATTAAGTCTATATTCATCTCAAGACATGCCGTACTCCTAGAGAAAGTGTTTATTCTAGGAGAGGACAATGGGAGTAGATTAAATCTTGAAAGAGTTCAAGAATTCACAAATATAGTTGACCAATTAGATGAACCCGAGTCTGATCTCACACCTGCTGAGGGGCATACTCTTGATCAGGAAGTGGAGACTTCTGAGGACACATCAGCTCCGTGTAAATCTTGTACGATCATTCGACCTTCTGGAAGGTACGAATCCATAATTACTAATCAGGCATTACTAATCGATGATGATGCACCTACTAATTATGCATAAGCAAAGTCAAGTGTTGACTCGAAAAAATAGCAGAAAGCTATGAAATCTGATATGAACTTAATGCATGGAAACAAGGTTTGAACCTTGGTCGACCCGCCTAATGGATTAGAACTCATAGGTTGTAAATGAGTTTACAAGAAAATGTCAACATGAATGGAAATATCCCTACATACAAAGCAATGCTAGTATTAAAAAGTTATAAACAAAAACAATGAGTTGGCTTTGATGAAAACTTTTAGCCTTTAGCCACGCTAAAGTCCATTCAGATTTTGCTTGTAATAGCTACTATAACTATGAGTTATGGTGAATGGATGTCAAAACTAAATTTCTTAATAGGAACTTACAAGATGAAGTGTACATGACATAACCCGAAAGATTTGAATTCAAAGAAGCCAACAAGATATGCAAGTTTGATGAATCCATATGTGGATCTAACAAGTCTCTTGAAGATGAAATCTTCGATTTCATGTGAAATTCAAAATGTCTTATTTTATCAAAAAAATGAAGAAGAACTATGTGTTTACAAGAATATAATTGGAGCGTTGTCGTATTTCTAATATTTTATGTACAAGACATATTATTAACAGAAAATAATGTCTCTATTTTAATTATTGAAATTATGATTGTCAAATAATTTCTTCGTGATAGATATGGGACAATCAAGTTGATCTATAGAGATAGATTTAAAAGATTGCCTAACTCATCCCAATCTATATAGATAAAATCTTGAGAAGATTTTATATGGAGAAAATGAAATGAGAATTCATGGATATACTGAAGCTAACTTCTAGTCAGACTAGAATGAGCTAATATTTCAATCAGGATATTGGTTTACTCTTAAGCCCTGTGTTGGAAATGTTCCAAATATGCAACAATTGTTGATTCAATAGTAGAAACCTTATATATCATTACTTTAGAAAACAACGAAAGTTGTGGTCTGGATCAGGAAGTTGATTAATGATCTTGGAGTAGTTCCTAACATAGTTGATCACCTGCTTTTACATTGTGATAACAATGGAGACATCGTGCAAGCGAAGGAACAAATGTCTCATCAATGATCCAAACATGTGTTAAGGCCGTGTTATCTCATTGGAAAGATAATAAAATGAAATGACATAAAGAAAGAAAGAACGAATTCCACAAGTTATTAAATTGCAGATTCACTGACAAAGAGTTGTCGCAGCATAAACATGATCGTCGTGTAGACTCTTATGTTATAAGATACAGAAGTGATTGGATTTAGTGCAAGTGGGAGTTTGTAAGTGTTATGCCCTAAATCCAATCAACTTTGAACATAAACACTTTTAATAAATATAATCGATGTATATTTATGGCAATATCTTTTATTTAATTGAATTAATATTCTAACAAAATAAATAATAGAATTCGTAGATTCAAGTATTGGTGATTTATTAATCACGAGGAGTTGTGATTATAAGATACAAATTACATATGAATGAATCAGAATGGTAGTGAAAGAGTTCTTTACTGATCTTGTAAACAAGCTATAATCAGCTTTTGACTGTTTGAAACCTTGCTGGATGATAAAATCTGAAAGCTTGGCATACCATTGTCTCAAGGCCTGCTTTAATCCATATAAACTCTTACGAAGTTTGCAAACCTTCAGATGTTCATCACTAGCATAACCTGGTGGAAGCTCCATATAGACTTCCTCATCTAAATCACCATGTAAAAACGCATTGTTCACATCTAATTGATTCAAATTCCATCATTTAGCAGCTGCAACATCAAGTAATGTCCTAACTATTACCAGATTCACTACAGGGGAAACGTTTCATGATAATTTAGCTCTCTTGTTGTGTATACTCTTTTGCTACTAGACGTGCCTTATACCCCTCAACAGTCTCATCCGCATTGTATTTGATTTTGTACACCCATTTACACCCTATAGCTTCTTTTCCATGATGTAAATCAACCACAATCCAAGTGTCATTCAACTCTAAAGCTTCTATCTCAGCTTGTATTGCCTTGCACCAATCAAGTGATTTAACAGCTTGTGTATAGGTGCTAGTTTCAGTATATTTTGTGATTGAAGTGACAAAAGCTTTATGTGTCTGGGACAATTTATTATAAGAGAGAGTTGCATCAAGAGGAGAAGCATTACTTGAAACTGTTGGACCTCCTTCCTTGTTCAATTTTTGTGCATGAGGAAGTGAAGAAGCTTGTTGACAAATGAAGTCTAGCAAATAGGCAGGTGCTCGTTTCTCTCTGGTGGATCTCCTAGGCAAGTGTGGACTTGAGTGAATGGTATGTGAAGATTCTGTGAAAGATTCAGAAGAATTTTCTATGTTTGAAACATAAGTTAGTTGTTCTGTACTGACTTCTGGTTCAAGTTGGTGGAGAGGAGCCTCAAGAGGGTAGTCAAAATTAGTCTCTACTGGTTAAGGATAAGGTAAAATGATTGGATTTGGCAGGTTTTGATCAGTAGGCGTAATGCCAATTTTGTATGGGAAGATTTTCTCATGAAAGATCGCATTTCTAGAAATTAAAATTCTTTTTGTTTCAATGTCAAGTAATTTATAACCTTTAACTCCAAAAGGATAACCCAAGAACACACACTTTCTTGCTCTAGGATCAAATTTGTGCCTATTGTTGACAAGAGTGGAAGCAAAGGCTAAACACCAAAAACTCTAAGGTGAGAGTATATAGGTTTCGATTTGAAAATGAGCTCGAAAGGTGTTTTATTTTCGAGAAGAAGTGAGGGTGTTCTATTTATAAGGTAAACTACTGTGAGAACACAATCACTCCAATATCTCATTGGAATTTCACTTTGAAATTTTAGGGCCGTAGCAACGTTTAAAATATGTTGGTGCTTTCTCTCTACGATGACATTTTGTTGAGAAATCTCAACACAGGTTTTCTGATGTATTATGCCTTTTCTTGAATAAAATTCTTTCATATCAAACTCCCCTCTGTTATCACTTCTGATCACTTTTATCTTGGAATTAAATTGGGTTTCAATCATCGCACATAATTGTTGCAAAAACCTAGTAGCATCTAATTTTAATTTCAACATATATACCCCAAGTACAACGACTAAAATCATCCACAATACTAAGAAAGTATCTTGATCCATCATGACTAACTTCATTACATGGTCCCCAAATATCACAATGAATTAAGTCAAAGCATTTTTCAGACCTGTGATAACTACAGGGTAAGGAAGTTTATGTAACTTTGATAATGGACAAATAGAGAATGGTACAAGACTAGCATGAACTTCAGAAATGTCTTCTTTACTAACTAAACTCAACCTATGGTCAGAAAGGTGTCCAAGTCTGTAATGCCAAAGGTTAAAATCTTCAGAATTGCTGGTGGCTGAAGCTGAAATGGGAGTAAATTTGGTCAAGGAAGGCAGAGCTTCTACTAAAGCTATGGGAGAGACTTCATTCCTCGTTAGATGGTACAAGCCGCCATTCACTTCACCCATGCCAATTGTTTTCCAAGTTGAAAGGTCCTGAATGAAACAATTTCCAGGCAAAAATATGAGGCAACATTTTGAGCTTTGAGTTAATTTTCTAGTAGATATGAGATTAAAAGAAAATGATGGAACACAGAAAACATTATGGAGAGTCAAGTTCTCGAATAATTTTACTGTTCCAACATGAGTAACATCAACAACTTCACCATTTGAAAGAGCCACTGAATATGCAACTACTATTTTGATGGATGCGAAGAAAGAGGTTGTTGCCCCTAAGGTTCAGTATCCAAGGTGTATCAAAGGTGTCATGTGATTTTTTTGCTATGAACAGAGAGGCAAAGAGAAATACCAGAGATCTTTGACAGATCAGATTCAGTAGATGAAGATGGTATGAAAGAATGAACTTGATTAATTGAAGGTTTGTAAGTCTGGCTTGGTTGTGACTTGAGTAAGGCAATTAGCTGTAAATATTGCTCTTGACTAAGTGGCACTTGACTGTTGACTTACTCCTGTCCAGGTGACATGATAGTGGTGATTTGGTTGGCTGATGCTGGTCTGCCCTTCCCATAGAGCTTGTGGCCTGGTGGATAGCCAGTAAGCTTGAAGCATTTCTCTGCACTATGACCTGGCATTCTACAATTGTTACACACCAGTTTATCAGGGTGGCTTTAAGGTATCTCTCCATATTATGTCCAGGAACCTTACAGAATGTGCAATAATATCTCCTTTGAGACGTAACATTCTATCTTCCAGTACCTTTAGAAGTTGCTATGAAAGCCATGGAATCACTGACAGGGTTGTCTAGAGAAACTTGTCGACGTTTTTCCTCTTGTTGTATAATGGAATACACATCATTAAGGCTGGGAAAATGCTTGATTAAAAGAATATGAGCCTTAAGAGCTTTGTAGGTGTCATTTAAACCCATAAGAAATTTCATTACCCAATCTCTGTCTTCAATCTCCCACATGTACAGTTAGGAATTGACTCATAATTCATTAGTTTATCCAGCGGAGTTTTTAGTTTAGAGTAGTATACACTCACAGTATCTTGATTTTGCATCAACATTGCAATATGTTGCTTTACTTCATAGATCCTATGAGCATTTTGTTGGGGAAGTCGTTGTTCAAGTTCCTGTCATAATTGATGAGCAGTCTCGGTATAAAGAGTGCTACTCTTGATGTCGACGGACATGGTTTTCTGCAACCAAGTGATGACAATGTCATTGCAACAAAGCCAATGGTCCATCAATGGGCTGTCGACCTCTAGTGGCACATGGATACTCCCATAAAAAAATCCTAGTTTGTTTTTGATACGAAGAGCCCTCTTCATTGAGCGTGCCCAGGAATGATAGTTGCTTGAATCAAGCATTTAGGTGACAAGCAAAGCTCCACTGCTATCACTGGGATTGAGATGGATCATGATTGCTGGGATTTGGATTTGGATTTGTGGGAGGAGAATTTGAATTTTGATAATCATTTGTGTTAGCGGGATCAGCCATGGTTGCTCTGATACCATATAAGAATTTATTCAGCAATGAAAAAGAAAGAACAATCTGAATTGAGAGAAAGAAAAACTGTATATTCATTTCCTCATTTTTCCTTACGTACATAGAGTTCTATATATGTACAAAGAAGCTACCAAAAATGTGTTAAAAGATGTTATACAACAAACAAAACAAAATAGAAAATATTCTTCACTGATGTACACAAACAATGAAACAAAAATGCATTAGGTGGACTCTAATGATGTTTCCTTTTGTAACCTCATGTGGTCCCTCTCGCTGATTTTCTTTGTGTTTGCTGAATCATGACCGCCTAGTTGGCATTTTGCATTTTCTTCTTTCAACAGTGGCAGTTGAACCCCATTTCTCTAGGTTCGCAAGCCAAAGTTTTGTAGAATCTACTGCACCAAGGACCATGAACTAGAAGAGTGTCTAGAAGTTATTAGGATTTCCCATCATCAAATCCAGAAGGGAGGTATGCGTCCCTAGAACCAAAGGAGAGGGCGAGGTCGAGGGTCAGGACCATGAAATGCGAAGAAATTAATGTACAAGTATCATCAGTCACCAATCAAGGAGATCAACACTATCATTGGCAGGTCCTATGCAGTGAAGTACAATGAGCTCGTAGAGGAATTAGACGCGAGCTGCCAAAAGCCAGCATTAGAAAACTACTGGGTTTGAGGCAATTCTAATCCTAGATCTCCTTCAATTGAATTTAATGAAGATGATGACTATAAGGTAATTTTATCCCACTGTGATCCTTTAGTGCTAAGAGCGATGGTAGCTCGTAACGATCTTGATCAACTGCTCATGGATAATAGAAGCTCGGTGATTATTCTCATCGAAAGTGCATATGACCTAATCTAGATTATCACTAACGAAAGCTCGTTGATCCATATTCCTTTGGATATATCAAGTTTTCAGTTTAGTGTATACTCGATGGTTTTGTTGTCCGGCTTCAACTTGGACGTTTGCTTGAGGATGGTGGGGTGTGAAGAAGTGCGTTTTGATCTCTAGCTCTTCAAAGAACTCTCTGACCTTTTATTTGTAGAATTGTCACCAGTTGTCAGAGACAATTGAATGGAGAATGCAAAATCTGTAGATGATGTTATTCCATGTGAATATGTAGATCATGTGCGGAAAATGTCGTGTGGTATAACAATCATTTTACTAGGTTTATGTGAAAATATATTTCCTTAAATCAATATGACTTAATTGATAACAAGATATGAATAATTGTCAATCTCGATTTAATCAACTATATTATTTGTTAGAGATCATGTTGATTTAAACAAGTTACATTTGAATCTCCTTTCATTTTTTAATTCCACTCCAACTGAGGAATTCTTCTACCAGTTGGTAGATGAAATGCATACGAGTCTCTTATCATCAGAAGTGCTGAATTCTACATCAATTTTTAATCATCCGTATCAATGACCTAGAAAAGGTAGCATCAAACACTTTCGAAGTGTGTTGATCATCATATGAAATTTTATGATGGCCTCAAGCCTAACAAACAAATTCATTATCTAACCTTAGAGATTATCTACTAACACTTAAGATAGTTATCCATTTAGAATCTCCTTTGTTGGTTATCCAATGATCTATTCTTCTAACATTTCATCCATTTATCTTTTAAATGTCTCCATACTTAGCTTGTATGATAAACTATTTGTCTTCATAAGAGAGAAATGTGATACCACGAGTCAATTGGCAACAACGATAAATGTTTCTAATAACTACTAAATTAAGGTCAAGTTATTTATAACTTGTATCACACAATCATTAACACCTTGAGATTAACAGGTTAACCTCCAACTTCTATTAGTTTAATTAAGAAAAAAATAACATAAAAATTATATATATGTCATAAATATAAATGTATTAATCAAATAAAGCGTTTACACACCAACAATTGGAGTAAGAGCATATTACTAACAAATAAAAATTATTTAGATAACTTTAATCTTAGAAAGTAAGGCTTCCGAGTATGGGTTTGTTTCAAATGTTAAATTGTCTCTATCGTAATTGAAAAAACTTATGTCGACCAACTTAAAAATGTGACTAAAATTATTTATTTTATTTTTTTCGTGGTACTTGGATTAAAGTGGACCAAATGGTCTCATGGTCCTGTTGGGTGTAGTTTAGTTGTTGTAGGTAATTCATGCTCCAGCTCATGCGTCCAAAATATCCTCCAAGAGCACTAGAAGCTGTTTTTAGCCCATGTTTGAGTTCTTTTTTCACAAGTTCATTTTTTAATTAAACTCATTTTCAATTACACATTCTTTTAATAAAACTAGTAAGACGCAAGTGCAATGCACGTGCCATAGTATAGTTGGCTATATGATAACGTAAATATAAAAAAAAAAATTATT
>CAIGRP010018746.1:0-18460 GCA_903798385.1 Fraxinus cuspidata
AGGTGATATTTTAACGAGGAGTTGAAAGGAAAACTGTGATTTCGTGTGATCTATTGTGAGATATGTAAAAGAGTCAAAGAGAAAATCAATAAGTGTGCGGAACTCGTGTTGGACCATAACCCACTTTCTTAAATTCATTCAATACCAATCACTTATATCTGAGTATACTAACATATGGAAGCAAGCTCAATGAAAATCTCATTGATATTACTCTGCATTTACCTCCTGATTCAATATTGTAAGATCTTTCTTAATTACTTATTAATAATTGCACTCCTGCTATTTAGTTGAATTATATGGTGTGTTATTATCCGTTGAAATATTAGAAATATATATGTACTTTTGACAGAAAATATAGTCAAAATTATAGAGAAATTAATTAATTATTAAACTATTGAAAGCATATTTGACGTTTTTATTTATTAGGACCTAAACTACTCTATAGAAAACCTTGTGTTGACTAGAAGATAGAGGAAGGATATTTATGTCTTTTTGTCAGACAACGTCGTCCATGATGTCAAACTTAATGTACATGTAGCAAAATCGTTTAAAAAAAATATTTGCAGCTACTCTTATCTTTTCTTTTAATCAAAACCTAACATTGCTAAAGCTATGATGTGCAATGTTTAAGTCTGCGTTTCAACAACGAAGTAACAAATTCCCATGTGCTCAATTGGAGTTGAGGGAGGCGGAGTCGACGACTGCCTCTTTGATGGCTACCAGAGGTTTTAAAAGCAGGCGTATCTCAACGGTGGTCGCTGGAGTAGGACCTGACCTAAACTTTTTATCAAGCGAGTGGAGTGCAAAGTCAAATTTATCCAACTCGTTGCATATACTAGAACAAGATTTCTCTCTTTTCTGGGTTCATTTCTTTGATTTCTTCATTTTCACCCAAATCTTGCCTATCCAAAAAGCTAATAATCTTAAGAACGATCTCATTTGTATGGGTTTTTAAATTACCAAGGCCGATGTTTCTTGAATGTGTGATGAAGTACTGAAGTAAATATATACTAGTGGTTGGACCCCATGGGAGTGTGATTGTGCCAAACCCTTCGAGCTGTAATTATCATCTTTCCTGTCTCCTGCTTCATATACTTTTTCTTCTTCAAATTTTTGATTTTTGGGAACAAAGTTTGGTTTTTTATGTTTCTTGATACAGTACTCAAGACTTCAAAAGGATACCAAATAAATCCATTGAAAAATTTTTTTTTCTCCATTTACATAAAATTACCGGTAGCTTTCTCTTGATGGGATTTTCTACTTCTTTGAATCCTAGAAAATGTTTCAAGAAAATTTGCTTCATGGGGCTGATTTTTGAAATGAAAATGCCGAAAAACCTCCTTTTTCAGATAAGCTTGTTGCATTCATTTTTCATGGAATAAACATGGCCGATTTCTTCAACCTTTTTGTCGAAAATAGCCATTTTCATGGCTAAAACCATCGTGAGAAAATTCCTTTTTTCAAGGAAAGTTTTCAAATGCTTCAGTAGCCATTTTTCTTCTTTTCTCTAGTTGCCTGTCTTCGTTTTTTTGTAGAGAAACTGCTTGTAAAAATGATATTTTCCTCATTTCTTGGTTGCCCCTGTCTTTCCCAATTTTCAATAGAAAACTGTCCGGAAAACCATATTTTCCAGGTGGCTTTTTGGTATGTAGTAGAACATGGTTAATGTACCACTTTTCATAGACGGCACCAATCTGTTAGACATCTAAAAATGCGTCAATAGAGTCACTTCTACCTTCCCTCCAGGAGAAAGAATTTGGATAGGGTATGAAATTATAACTTATGTAAATGAAACTTACATATATATAGAAAAATTTTAATGGGTCAATGGTTAATGAGCCGAGCCCAAGATGCAATTGTTTAATTAAATAGCTCAATCAATTAAATAGTCTATGAGGCCCTCTCCATCTGAGCATATCATGTAATTTATGGATATAACAATACTCGTTGCTGTATTTATTTTATAGGTATATTTCTTGTGTCCAAAAACCTTTATAAGATGATCTTGTCATCTATTGTATGAGTAGTTTGGCCAGAAGCGTGGAAGGTTGCCGATTAACTTAGAAGAGGACAAACAGCCAAATAAGGAAGTACGAATATTAGTATAACTGCACAATGGACTTCGGCGTATAATGATCGGTGTTTAATGGAAAATGGTAATTGTTTGTATGTGTTTGTTTGGCTAGATATGCTCTTGTGATGCGTTACACGTGTCATTATTGTTTAGCAGTGATTATGGATTTAATTTTCTCTTCACTGTGTTTGATTGTTATTTTGTTGTTTCTTTCCGAGGATAGTAGATAACACATGGAAACAACCTCTTTCAGCTTACTAATTCTATAGAGGAAAAAGTGCCATATTTTCACTTGGATCACATGAATACGTGCCAAATATTTCATTAACTCATTGCAATCTTTCTTTTTAACTTGTCTATTTTCGTTCGACACCGGAGCGTGTCCACATGCCTTTTTTTGGATTTTCCTCTCAATTCCCACTCCCCGTAATTCCGTTTTATCTTCTTTACTCGTTGCTGTCCAAAATATTGAATCTTCAAATTTATCTATTACGTGTTGTGGTGTTCTTAGATGAATGAAATTTATCAATACTGCGCATGAGGATGGTGTTGGGGCTAGCAGGAAAATCCATGTGCAATGCCTCCATGTCACATACTCAGAAGAAGTAATATTGTAATATATAAATTGAACCTTATTTTTTTTCTCCTGGTTCAACATTTCTATTTTCACTTTCTTTCTGAATACTACTTCACCCACCACACAAATTTTGTCTCTAATTGTTACTGTACCTAGGCTTAGGGTTTAACATTTGCATTTAGAGATCGGTGCGTGTGGAATCTTCCAAAATATTTCACAAGGATTTTTTATGTGCTTGCACAATGACAGTGAGCATGTAGATGGTGCATGCATTTTCTATGTTTGAATCTACGTCAGCTGCAGATGTTCATACTTCATCAAATACTGTATTTAGCATTTTCTGCGCACCAGTTGGCATAGAATTTTCCAAAATATTGCGCAGGGATGTGGCTGTATTATGTGTGTGTGTAGGAATGACAGCTTCCTTGCACGTTTTGATTGTTAGAGAAGCTAAAAGAAGAATCTGACCAAATATATTGAAAAAAAAAAAAAAAGTCAGATTCAGAAGTAATGCCCGAAATAAATCTTTCTTGGATAATCAGATAGTGCCATGCTATCCTATTAACATTGTTGCATATTTCTAGAATTCTCTAGACTAACTTGGACAACACGAAAAGTCTAGAGATTAAGAATTATCTAGAACTCACTAGAGATTATTGAGAAGCAAATAAAATTAAAATATAAAATAATATAAATATCATAAAATTCTAGAATTATTTAAGGACCAAGTAAAATAAAATAATGAAAAAAAAAAATTTTATAGAGGCAAGCCACCAACTTTTTATGCTTCGAACAGGGGTTGTCAGTTCAATTGTTGTGAAAAGAAGTTCAAAAATCATTGTCATTATAAAAATCTCTTACGATTGTAAAATTCTATTTCTCAATAAAGTAAAATTTTCCTCCTTCAATTATCTTATCCAATTTAAAATTACCCCCTGCCATTTCTATCCTACAAACTATACTTCACATAAACCACCAAATATTTCAAATCTAACTTATTTTTCCTACCAACTATAAAATATCGTCAGTGGTATCAGAGCTTTGTTCGATTAATATTGAGCGTAAGCATATATTATGGATGACGCTTTCCATTCATCAATTCATATTCCAACATTTAATGGAGACAACTATGATTTCTGCTCCATCAAAATGAAGACTTACTTTTGTGCCCAAAATTTATTGGATGTCTTCAAAGATGGGTATACTAATCCAGATGATATTTCCACTCTAACTGTTGCACAAAAGAAGGAACTTAAAGAGAATCAATAAAGAGATTCTCTAGCATTACTTGCTTTACAAATGAGCTTAACATACACTTATTTTTATGGGAGTTAAAACGACAAAAAGAACCTTGGGATAAACTGAAGGAGGAGTTTTACGGCAATGACAAGGTACGTACTTGCCGTCATCAAACTTTAAGAAGGAATTTTGAAAATCTAAATATGAAAAATTCTGAAACCGCAAAAGATGACCTATTTTTAGAAAATGTGGGAACTAAGAAGAGGAAATTATTTGAAATAGCTTAAGATAAAGCCCTGAAGTTTAAAGGCTGACTGTGCGTACCAAATGATGAGGTATTGATGAATGAAATTATGATTAAGGCCCATTCTGCTCCTTACTCCGCACACCCAGGCGGAACTAAAATGTTTAAAAATTTGCGTGACAGATTTTGGTGGAAAAATATAAAGGGAAAGATAGCTCTGTTTGTGTCCAAATGCATGGTTTATCAACAGGTTAAGGCTGAATATCAGAGGCCATGGGGTCATTGAATCCCATGGACATACCCAAATGGAAATGGGAGAAGATTGCAATGGATTTTGTCGTTGGTTTTCCTAGATCGATGAGAGGTCATGATGCAATATGGGTGATTGTGGATCGACTGACAAATCTGCTCATTTCCTACCAGTTCGGACAACTTATAACTTAGAACACTTCACAGAGATTTATGTCAGAGAGATTATGCGACTTCATGGTGTACCAGTTTTTATCGTATCGGATAGAGATCTGAGGTTTACTTTGAAATTCTGGATAAGCCTTCACAAAGCTATGGATACCAAGTTAACATTTAGTACTACTTACCATCCTCAAACTGATGGACAATCTGAACGAACTATCTAGGTTCTTGAAGATATGTTGAGAGTTTTTGTCCTAGATTTAGGTGGTAAATGGGAAGATCATTTGCCGTTAGTCGAGTTTACATACAACAATAGCTTCCAAGCAACTATTGGCATTACACCGTATGAGGTTTTGTGTGGTCGGCGATGTCGTTAGCCATTATACTGGGATGAAGTTGGAAAAATGAGAGTTTTGGGTCCAAAATTAGTTGAGAAGACTATAGAGGCGATACATAAAATTAGATCAAGAATTAAGATTGCCCAAAATCTTCAGAAGAGCTATGCTGACAAAATGAGAAAAGAATTGAATTTAGATGTTGGAGATATAGTATTTCTCAACGCGGCGCCAATGAAGGGAACATTATGATTTGGAAATAAAGGAAAATTAAGCCCTAGATTTATCGGTCAATTTAAGATTCTTGAAAAAATTAACAATGTATCATATTGTTTAGCACTGCCACCCGGACTAGCCGCAATACACAATGTATTCCACATTTCAATGTTAATAAAGTATATCTCAGGTCCTAGTCATGAGGTGAATGTTCGAGCATTGGATGTCCAGAGTGATGTGATGTACGAAGAAGCTTCTACAGTAGTTTTGGAGAGAAATGACTTGTTCTGAGAAATCAAAGGGTTCCATTAGTCAAAGTCCAGTGGAGTAAATATGGTGAGAATGAGGCTACCTGGGAAATAGAAGAAGATGTTTTAGCCTAGTATCCTAATCTCTTAAAACCGTTGGATACGCACCTGAAAAAAACGGCGTGTCAAAAAGAAAGAATATAACAGTAATGGAGATAGGTAGAGCTATGTTTATGGAGAAAGGTCTTCCAGAAACCTTCTGGGCAGAAGCAGTATGTACTGCGGTCTACTTATTAAATCGATGTAAAACCAAAGTGGTGCAAGACAAAACACCAGTTGAAGCATGGAGCGAACGAAAACTATCTGCAAAGAATCTTAGAGTTTTTGGTTGTATCTGTAACACACATATTCCACAGGAAAAAAGAGGTAAGCTTGATGAGAAGAGAGAAAAATGAATCTTCCTAGGTTATAGCACTCAATCTAAAGGCTATCGAGTCTATAATCTACGAACAAATAAGCTAATTATAAGTCGGGATGTTAAGTTTGATGAAGATGTCGCTTACAACTGGGAGACTGGTCAAGTAGAAAGAAAAGCTATCAGCATCCGAACACAACTACAAAAATAGGAGGGTGACATTGAAGAGAACAATCAACCTGAGTTCCCACAGCAAGCAACGATAGAAGACCCAGTTGATTCACCAGAATCATCACTAAGAAAAACACGAAGATTATGAGAAATATATCAAAGCTGCAACTCGATGATCGTTAAACCTAAAAGTTACGAAGTAGCTTCAAAACAACCAGAATGGAGAAAAGCTATTGACGAAGAAATAAAATGATATAGAAAAACGATACTTGGGAGCTTGTAGATCTTCCTCGAGATAAAGAAATCATAAGGGTTAAGTGGGTCTACAGACAAAGCTTAACGATGATGGCTCGATCCAAAAACATAAAGCAAGTCTAGTCGCCAAAGGATACTCATAGCAATATGTCATCGACTACACCGAGTCATTTGTTCTAGTTGCACGTCCTGACACCATAAGGGCACTGATTGTACTAGCCGCACAGAATAAGTGGAAGATTTACCAGCTAGACGTCAAATCAACATATCTTCATGGCTATCTTGAAGAAGAAATTTATGTTGGGCAACCTTAAGGGTACATAGTACAAGGTAAAGAAGCTAAAGTTATCAAACTAAAGAAAGCGCTATATGTATTAAAGCAAGCTCCATGAGCATGGTACTTCAAAATAGACAACTACTTCATTGAGCAAGGATTCAGGAGGAGCCTAAGTGAACCAACTCTATACATAAAAAATGAAGGTACAAATAGTACATTTATAATCTCTTTATATGTTGATGATCTCATCTATACATGGAATGATAAAAGTATGATTGAAAAATTCAAGAAAAACATGATGAAAACGTTCGAGATGACTTATCAAAGATTGATGCACAATTTTCTTAGGATCGAGATAGTTTAATATAAAGATGGGATCTTCATTGCTCAGAAGAAATATATCACTAGTCTATTAAAGAAGTTCAAGATGGAATGTTGCAAGACAATAGCTACACCCCTGGATAGCAATAAATCACCCAAAAAGGAAGATGGTACTCCAAAAGTAGACATTTCACAATATTGAAGCCCAATTGGAAGTTTACTCTCTATCTCACGGCTACAAGGCCATACATTATATATGCAACCAGCCTACTTTCAGGATTCATGCATGATCTAAGTCAAGTTCACTATGGAGTTGCAAATCGAATATTAAGATACCTCCAAGGAACAAAAGACTATGGAATATGGTATCGATCTATGCCTAACTCAAGACTACATGGATATACTGACAGGGATTGGGCATGATCAGTAGATGATATGAAAAGCATATCAGGCTATGCATTCACACTTGGTTCTGGAATATTTTCATGGGCATCAAAGAAAGAAGCAACCATTGCACAATCATCAGCTGAAGCAGAGTATATTGCAGCAGCAATGGCAACGAGCCAAGCTATATGGCTAAAGCGCGTACTTGAAGATATGGGAGAGCTACAAGATGAAGCTACAGAGATTTACTTCGAAAGTAAGCCTGCAATAGAAATAACCAAGAATCTCGTATTTCACTTTATGAGGGAAGTTTAAGTAAACAAAGAGATAGAGCTCAAATATTGCAAAACTGAAGAACAATTTGCAGATATATTTATGAAGGTGTTACCAAGAGCAAAGTTTGAGTTACTAAGAGAAATGATTGGAGTTATCGAAATATGCACCTAGAAGGAGTATTAATGTAGCGACCGAGAAAATAAAATAAAATAAAATCTTGTGTTTCATTTTAAAATAATTTTTTTCCTGTATAAATCGAAAAATAATTTGAGTTATATTATTAAGTCGCCACGACCCTTCCTAAGAGTTCAAACTAAAGTTTTGGTTATGATAGTAATGTTTTGCGTACTTTTTTTTTTTTTAATTTTTGTAACGTATCGAATTTCTCTTAAATGATAAATTTTTATTTTGACGACACACGTTATTATAATTGTTGCATACATGTTTACTTCTTAAATTTTAAGAATTAGATAAACTGGATATAGTGAACCAAACAACCCCATATTTATTCAATCGTAATTTTTTTTTCTCACTTACGATTTTCCTTCACTAATACAATCCCATTTATTTATTTTTTATCTCCTTAAGATGACTTTTCATTTTCCTCCACTAAGCATTCCAATTGAATCAATTACTAAATGTCATAACCTCCAAATCACTTAATGACATTATGTTAATTATAACCAAAACTTCCATTCATATGAAAAGTTAAAGTGCACACGTTACCTCATAAATCTATCCATTTAATATTCTACTTATATTGGTTTTACTCCCATATTGATTATTGCCAATTGCCACTTGCATTTTGTATTTGATAAGCAACAATTTTCTACAACCACTAAGGCCATGTTTTCTCTCCCCAACTATTTCACTTATACATAAAGTTATTCGCTCATTTTCCCATAAACTTAAGGCATCTTGAATTCGGAAATTTTCTGAAAGAAAAAGTGAAGAGAACGCTGTATTTTATTGAGCACAAGAGGATATTCATACTCCAAGTGTTTAAGGTAGGGGTTTCGGTACTTTTGTAAGTGAAGTAAAAATTATTTGTTTTCGATTTCCATTTAACGTATTTTTGTGTCACTCATGAGAGAATAGAAGCACCATTTGGTGTTTCAAATAAGAGAAGATGAAGAGATGATTTATGATATATGAAAGTGGTTATTAAAACCCTAGAGTAAACGAACTGAATGATCACCTGTTCATTTTGCAGAATTGACGGTGACACATATAACCAAAGTTGAATTTCTGAAAATATATATTTTTTACCATTTTTAAAAGTGTTTCTTACTGATTATTATTTGTGATACTCACTCCTACAAAATTTACAGTTGAAATGAAGGCAAGACAAGGGTTTGACATGGTGCCAAGTTCGCAGCGATTGAAATGCTTTTAACTTCCTAGTAAAATTTCACGTTGTGTAATTTCTTTTATGAATACCCAGACAACACTTTTACAATATGTAACTTTCTCTTTTACCTAGTTTTATATATATTGCATGTCGACCAACACTTTTAAAATATTTAACTTTCTCTTTTACCTAGTTTTATATATATTGCATGTCGACCATAATTTAGAAACGTTGGAAAGATTATGCATGAAGTTTATTTATTGCTTGATTGAATTTCAGATTCTGTTCTCCTACTTAAAAATAGTATAACTTGGGCTACAATGCATGTTTTAAAGTGAAATTAGTGAGGTTTGAAAGGACTATGAGTCTTTTAATAGATGTATTTGGAATTACACTAAAATATTAACAAGAGAAAAAGTTATGTCCATTTTGGTAGACTGTATCGAGTCAGTTTTATGTTAGAGAGATTATGCGACTTCATGGTGTTCCAGTTTCTATCGTATCAGATAGAGACCTGATTTTTACTTTGAAGTTTTGGATAAACCTTCAGAAAGCTATGGATACCAAGTTAAGATTTAGTACTACTTACCATCCTCAAACTGACGGACAATCTGAACGAACTATCCAAGTTTTTGAAGATATGTTGAGAGTTTTTATCCTAGATTTGGGTGGTAAATGGTAAGATCATTTGTCATTAGTTGAATTTTCCTACAACAATAGCTTCCAAGCAACTATTGGCACGGCACCGTATGAGGCTTTGTATGGTCGACGATGTCGTTCACCATTATACTGGGATGAATTTGGTGAAAGGAGAGTTTTGGGTCCAGAATTAGTTGAGAAGACTTTAGAGGCTATACATAAAATTAGATCAAGAATGAAGATTACCCAAGATCGTCAGAAGAGCTATGAACAAAAGGAGAAAAGAATTGAATTTAGTGGTTGGAGATAAAGTATTTCTCAAAGTGGCACCAATGAAAGGAACATTATGATTTGGAAATAAAGGAAAATTAAGCCCTAGATTTATCGGTCCATTTAAAATTCTTGAAAAAATTGACAATATATCATATCGTTTAGCATTGCCACCCGAACTAGCCGTAATACACAACGTATTCCACGTTGCAATGTTAAGAAAGTATATCCCAGGTCCTAGTCATGTGGTGAATGTTCGATCATTGGATATCCAGAGTGATATGACAAAGAAATAAAATGATATAGAAAAATGATATTTGGGAGCTTGTAGATCTTCCTCGAGATAAAGAAATCATAAGAGTTAAGTGGGTCTACAGACAAAGCTTAACGCTAATGGCTCGATCTAAAAACATAAAGCAAGACTAGTAGCCAAAGGATACTCACAGCAGTATGGCATCGACTACATCGAGACATTTGCTCCAGTTGCACGTCTTGACACCATAAGGGCACTAATTGTACTAGCCGCAAAGAAGAAGTGGAAGATTTACCAGTTAGACGTCAAATCAACATATCTAAATGGCTATCTTGAAGAAGAAATTTTTGTTGGGCAGCCTCAATGGTACGTGGCACAAGGTAAAGAAGATAAAGTTCTCAAACTAAAGAAAGCGCTATATGGATTAAAGCAAGCTCCACGAGCATGGTACTTCAGAATAGACAACTACTTCATTGAGCAATGATTCAGGAAGAGCCTAAGTGAACCAACTCTATACATCAAAAATCAAGGTACAAATAGTACACTTATAATCTCTTTTTATGTTGATGATCTCATCTATACATGGATTGATAAAAGTATGATCGAGAAATTCAAGAAAAACATGATGAAAACATTCGTGATGACTTATCAGGGATTGATGCACAATTTTCTTGGGATCGAGATACTTCAATATGAAAATGGGATCTTCATTACTCAGAAGAAGTATACCACTAGTCTACTAAAGAAGTTCAAGATGGAAGATTGCAAGACAATAGCTACACTTCTGGATAGCAATAAATCACCCAAAAGGAAGATGGTACTCCAAAGGTAGACATTTCACAATATCGAAGCCCAATTGGAAGTTTACTCTATCTCATGGCTACAAGGCCATACATTATGTATGCAACCAGCCTACTTTCAAGATTCATGCAGAATCTAAGTCAAGTTCACTATGGAGCTACAAATCGAATATTAAGATACCTTCAAGGAACAAAAGATTATGGAATATGGTATCGATCTATGTCTGACTCAAGACTACATGGATATATAGGGATTGGGCATGATCAGTAGATGATATGGAAAGCACATCAGGCTATACATTCACACTTGGTTCTGGAATATTTTCATGGGCATCAAAGAAACAAACAACCATTGCACAATCATCAACTGAAGTAGAGTATATTGCAACAGCAATGGTAACAAGCCAAGTTATATAGCTAAAGCGCGTACTTGAAGATATGGGGAGCCACAAGATGAATTTACAGAGATTTACTACGACAGTAAGCCTGCAATAGCAATGATCAAGAATCTTTTATTTCACAGCAGAATCAAACACATTGGCATCAAGTATTACTTTATCAGGGAATTTTAAGTAAACAAAGAGATAGAGCTCAAATATTATAAGACTGAAGAACAATTTGCAGATGTATTTATGAAGGCATTACCACGAGCGAAGTTTGAGTTACTACGAGAAATGAGTGTAGTTACCGAAATATGCACCAAAAGGGGTTATTAATGTAGCGACCGAGAAAATAAAATAAAATAAAATCTTGTGTTTCATTTTTAAAATATTTCTTTTCTTGTATAAATCGAAAAAAAAAATTGAGTTATATTATTAAGTCGACACGACCCTTCCTAAGATGACTTTTCATTTTCCTCCACTAAGCATTCCAATTGAATCAATTACTAAATTTCATAACCTCCAAATCACTTAATGTCATTATGTTAATTATATCTAAAACTTCCATTCATATGAAAAGTGAGAGTGCACACGTTACCTCATAAATCTACCCATTTAATATTCCACTTATATTGGTTTTACCTTGCATTTTGTATTTGATAAGCACCAATTTTCTACAACCCCTAAGGCCATATTTTCTCTCCCCAACTATTTCACTTATACATAAAGTTATTCGCCCATTTTCCTATAAACTTAAGGCACCTTGAATTTGGAAATTTTCTGAAAGAAGAAGTGAAGAGAACGCTGTATTTTATTGAGCACAAGGGGATATTCGTACTCAAGTGGTTAAGGTAGGGGTATTTCAGCACATTTGTAAGTGAAGTAAAAATTATTTATTTTCGATTTGTATTTAACATGTTATTGTATTACTCATGAGAGAATGGAAANTATTTATTTTCGATTTGTATTTAACATGTTATTGTATTACTCATGAGAGAATGGAAACACCCTTTGATATTTCAAATAAGAGATGAAGAGATGATTTATGATACATGAAAGTGGTTATTAGTGGGGTTTGAAATTACTATGAGTCTTTTAATAGGTGTATTTGGAATTACACTAAAATATTAGCTAGATAAAAAATTATGTCCATTTTGGTAGACTACATCCAGTCAGTTTCGAATTTTCTTGTCCAGTATAGTCGAACAATATTTTCATGTTTCAAACATTATTATTGAGACCCCAATTTCTTATATGATGTACATATATAAATATCATAGTCTCTATTAAAATTTCATAATTTTTAGTCGACGTTTACTAGGTCAAACATATTTTTCTTTCCGCTGCTACGCAACCGAAAATTGCTGAATTTTCTCAAAATGTTTTTCAAAAATCAAATTACTCCATAATTTTCTAAAGTCTATATAGACATATATCTTCCATTATAATTTTTATATGTTTCAAACTCCAGAATTTATCTTACTTATAATTTATTTTGGTTAGTATTAAAGAGATCAAACAAAGAGCAATTGTTTTTTAACGCTTCGAATTCCGAGAATTTGGGGCGTTACAATTTACGTTGTTGCATATTTTTTGAATTTTCCAGACTAACTTGAACAACAAAAAAAGTTTAGGGGTTAAAGATTTATTTAGAATTCACTAGAGATTATTGGAAAACAAGCAAAATTAAAATATAAAATAATGAAAATATCAGAAAATTCTAAAATTCTTTAGGGACCAAGTAAAGTAAAATAATGAAAAAGAATAAGAATTTTCTAGAGGCAAGTCACTAACTTTTGTATGCTATAAATAGGGGTTGCCACTTCAATTGTCGTGAGAAGAAGTCCAAAAAGCATTGTCATTGTAAAAATCTCCTACAATTGTAAAATTCTATTTCTCAATAGAGTAAATTTTTCCTCCTCAATTATCTTATCCAATTTAAAATTACTTCATACTATTATTCTAAAAAATATACTTCACATAAACCACCAAACCTTTTTAATCTAATTTACTTATTTCTCCTAGAAACTATAAAATATTATCATATCCTCTTATGGATGCCGACAGAACCAGCAGATCTTTTCTAGCCTTGGAAAATAGTACAATTATTTATTCCGTAAGATGCATGAACTTGTTTCTGTTTCTGAATTTTGGGTTGGCTTTTCTTTGTTAGTTGGATTTGGTTACTTGATGTGCTTGTGTCAAAGTTTTAGGCCAGGCTTCCCATCTGTCGGCTTCATACTTTTCGATAAACGTGTCTAACCATAAATATATTGTCACATGAAAAGGCTGGTATACTTCAAATGTGTAAATGTGTGTGTATGGTGTATCTTTTAGTTGGAGGTGCTTCTCCTGTGTCTGCGTGTTCAGTGTATAGGGTTCATTGATGTCCTTATTTTCAGTTATCTTCTTTGAAATTGAATTTAGAACTTGTTAGCAAGAAGAAGATATCCCTTCGGAAACTTGATAGAGATGTCTCATTTTTGTTGTCTTTTCTTTACTGATACCTACTGTAGATGAGGGTTCAGACAGATTACTTGTATATTTACCAATGGAAAGTGGCTCAACTGACAATTGTATATGTCAGCTCTATAATTACATAAGCTAGATTGGACCTTGTCCTCTTGGTGATTTCTTTTTGGATAACTTGTAGTCTGTTATATTTGTAGATATCACTACAATTTTGCAGACTAAAGGCTCTTTCAGCATGTAGAAAAGGGTAATCAAGCCCTCTTTGGCATACATTCTTTCAAAATATATTCTTTCAAAACTCATTTTCAACCACACATTCTTTAATAAAATAATATTTTTCATCACATATTTCCCACCATATCACTATTTAAAATACATTATTTTCTCGATAATAACCATCAAACACACCCCAAGATGATTTATATATTAGCTGTGCGGCTTCAGCATCAAATCTTTGGGCCTTTATCATGGATGCCAGACGCATGTTTCACTTCTTGTCTTAAGATGTTTTGATGGTAAAAAAATGTATAAATGGTAACTGTCTTCTCTTTTATGGAATGCTCCTTGTCCATTGATGTCTTCAATATTTTTGCATTCATTAGTCATCCAGTGTTCTAAACAGTTTCGATGATGAGCTGACTCAAAATGTTGGAGATTACATCTTGAGGTTAATTTTGATTGTTTGCTTCATATTGTCCCTGACCTTAAGCTTATTCATTTTTTTTTTCATGCTGTAATTCAGCTTTCGTCTTTTGTTTGTATTTGTTTGTATCTACCTCAGGATATCTAATAAGCATATAAAAAGTGTTCTGCTTCGACAAGCATATAAAAGTGATCCATCCTTGATATATACTTATAGTACGATACTTCATTGGGGCTATGAATCTTCAACGCACACATCTCTCGTCAATCCATAATATTCGACGCGCTAACATTATCTTAAATATAACAAAACCCGTACATTGCACGGGCAAAAGACTAGTATATTTTAAAATTCACAAATACTTTGATTGAAAAAAAAAATCAAATGAGATAGTCCGTGACTTTAAAAAAAAAAAAAAAGAATGACTGAGCATGTCACTTTCAATTTTGTGGGACTTTAAGAGAATCTTGGGGTTTGAGGTTTGTTGAATAAGGGGTAATTTTACATACCCTTAAAATGGGAGCTATTTGAACGTCACTTTGAAAGTGTTATCAAATTTGACCTACCATCTCATTTTTAACCATACATTTTATGGGATCCATAAGTATTATCAACTTTTTAATCATATTTCATCAAATTTTATCAAAATTGACTAAAAATATTTTTTTAAGCAAATGGTTAAACAGTTCAAAGTCACTTGGATATGGGAAACAAATTCATCCATTGCCATTATTAAAAATAAAAAATCCATGACATTAACTGAGTTTGAAATTCAATACTAGACTTATAATAAGTTTATTTCACACGCTATTTAGCTCTTTATATTTACCTATTATTTGATTATTTTGTAAATTTATACTCATATTATTGTATATTTCACTTTTATATGAGAAACCCTCAGATAAATCAAATAAAAGGAAGATTTGCAAAATGATGGATTTACATCAATATCGGGGTAGCTGAGGACGATTGGATGCTTTTTAGAGTTGATTGTATGGCTTTATGAGATTTGGAGACCAAATTTAACATTTGAAGAGTTTGGGGACCAAAATGGATTAAATAAGAACTTAAGGATCAAGTTGAACATTTTCACAACCTGAAATTAAAGTTGAAGGACAAAATTAGATAAATTTGAAAGTTCAAGGACCTAAATTGATGAAACTCAACTTAGGAGACAAAACTATAGAGACTCAAAACTTGGAGGACCAAAATGTAAATAGTGGAAGTAGAGGGATTGAGGTTGCACCTTTGGGACAAGCGACCTCTATTTGGGGAAAAATATGTCCCTGGAGGTTGCACCTTCGGGAAATGCAACCTCCATTGATATCGGACGGTACGTTTCAAGTATGAATTTTATCTATTTTTATCTAATTTAATGTCAATTTTGGTATTTTAAATGAACGACTTTCAAAGCATATTGAGGAATATAAGTAGGACTAATTCTGGTTAAAAAAAAAATGAGGAGGAGGAAGAGGAAAGAGGAAAAATGCATCTTAGAGATCAAGAAACACACAAAATCCATCTTTTGGTAGCAATTATGAAATTAATGGAAATTCATGAATGAAGATATTTTGGTTATAGAAATTTAAGATTGAAGAGCATTCTATTTTCTTGTACCTTATCAAATTGTTTTGGATTGTCATGATTGAATTACTTTCATGTTTGTTAATGAGCTAAATTATTTTTCACGTTTAATGATATTTTCGCATATTTTTCAATTAGAATTCTAGTAGTAAAAATAATTGAGAACTAAAGACGATGACAATCAGATCCACAAACAACAGCAGGCTCCTTTTGCCATGTAAACAGTAAAAAGAAAGAAATTATGTTTTATATTTGTGGTGTAACAATAATTTATTTAATTAAAAGGTATATTAAAACCCTAATTATGTAATTTTATTTAAGGATATTTAAGTAAATAAGAAAAATGTGGTGTATTTGATAAAATTTGTTGTGGTAATATAATTACATTTTTTTTTCAAATTATCGACAATTTAGTTTTTCAAGTAACTCCTATTTAACAACCATTATTTCAAAAACGCATTTTTCTAGTATATTCATTTTCAATCATAAATTTAAATAATAAAATATTTTACATGTAAATTTAAAAAAAAATTCCTATTTTTAAACAAATATTCTTGTCAAATGGCTGTAAAAATTAAAATGTTACAATCCATTTCAAACATGACGTGCTTACAAATTAGACGCGTACGTTGCGCCGAACCGACTCTTCAGTCAATGTGAACCAACGACTTTGTCTTTGAAACTTGTGGTCAACTTTCTCCAACTGCAGAGTGGAACCCACTCTCAACCTGCAGTATTGACTATGAACATTTTCTCATTGTAAATATTATTCTTGTTGCCTTTAAAAATTTTAAATTCAAAACCAATGAGAAGGGAAGCAATAATGCATGTAATGATTTGACTTCATTATTTCTCATTATATTATAATTCATTATTCTCTTCCTTCTTATTAATCACATGTCCTTTAATAAAATAATAATAATAAACATAAATTCGAAAAAAATTCTTTTTTGTAACAACACATTTTATAAATTACTATTTATTTAAATATAATTTAAAATAATGGAAGCCAAATGGACGCTTTATTTGCTTTAAGATCAAATTAGATTTGTGGTCTCAAATCCAAAGTAAGTAATCCATGGACTCAACATACGACATGTTTGATAAAAAATAAAATTCGAATTTGAATTTAAGTTCAAATTTTAACCACATATTTTATGAAATCCACAACTTTTTAACTATACATTTCATCAATTTTTATTAAAATGTATTAAAAATAAGATTTTAATCTCCAATAAACATGGGCTAAATTATTTTAGCTTCAATTTTTTTTCTTTTTATTTTGACATCCAAATAACGTGTTTCATTAATTTATAACGCTTGGAATGCCTGGCAAAAAAAATGATATACAATAGATCCAACTAATAAATTTATCTACTCAACGAGCAAAAATTACATAATAATGCAAGTCATGTTGGTCGCAAAATTCAAAGTCGACCTCATGCTATGCACTACACTAAGGCTATGTTCGATAGCCCATTTTTTCAATGGAAATTGTTGTTTGATAGGTTTTATTTGTCATGAAAAATTAATTCCACCAACCCCCCACACGTGCACCAATTGCCCAAAATGAAGGAAACCTTGGTGCAAAAATGGTTTCCTGGTTAATTATTTATTTATTTTTTTTATTTTTTTGGCAATAGACACACATTTTATTATCAATTGTAAAAAACAAAATTCTCTTTAATGGAATTTCCATAAAAAAACAAAGTCAAACGAACACCAAAAGATCCAAAATTTAAATATTTTACACGTGGAAAATTATATCAATCAAACACAATTAATTAACAATTCTCAATAAAACAATTCTAGACAATTCAATTCCCTGAAATTTATTTTCTTTCCACATAAATTACACTCTTACAATCAAACGCTAAGAGAATGACAGCTACTCTTAAGTAAGTGAAATCTAGCTTACTTTGCAAATAAGATCTATGTTGGATATTGCTCACTGCTATGAAGAAAATATATTTATGTATAGGTTTAATTTGTAGCTACATAGACAAGATTTTGATTTGTTATGCTTCGTTAAAGTAAGTAATTTGTTGTGATTTAGACACAATCAAACAAACTGACACAATCAAACAAACTATAAGGGTCCGTTTGATTGCAAATGTGGAAAATGAGTGGAAAGAAAATGTTTTACAGGGAATTGATTTGCCTAGAAATTATTTTACTGAGAATTGTAATTAATTATGTTTGATTGATATAATTTTTCATGGAAAATGTTGAAAGTTTGTGTCCGTTTGGCTTCTTTTCTTAATGAAAATTGTCCATTAAAGTGATAATTTTCATACCATTAAGTCTAGAATTTGTTTCAATTGCAAAATAAAAAAAAATTTTGAAAAATAAATTACCATACCGAATATCATTCGTTTGGCTTTGTTTTGCATGAAAATTGTCAATAAAATTGATAATTTTTTTTTACCATCGTTTCTAGAATTTTTTTCCGATTTGCCAAAAAAAAAAAAACCTAGAAAATATTTACCAACCAAAACATCAAGAATTTGCTTTCTTCAAAAAGGTGGAAAAATTGGAAAATATTTTCCCGAGAAAATTTTGCTTATCAAACACTACAAAAGTTAGAAAATGGAAAAAATTTTCCATCCATGGAAATAAGGCGTA
>CAIGRP010018750.1:0-21975 GCA_903798385.1 Fraxinus cuspidata
GCATACTTTTCTTTTTATTGCACATAGAAATCATACCGAAACTTCTAATCATCTGCACAAACATGCTTACTAAAAATTGTCTAAAAAATAAGATGCAATTAGTGAGCTTGATGCAGACCCGTGGAGGACGGACTGTTCTCGCTTCGAAAGTCAAGTTAGAATGGAGAAGTTCATTTGGTGAATATTTTCATTTACCTTAAAGAGTGCGACAGTTGAATTTATATATCCATATTATTAACCAAGTCCCAGTACTCTTAAATCTTTTTTGGATAGTCTATTAATAATTAAGGCTACAAAAAAAGGAGAGAATACAAACTCCTTGAACCAATAAGAAAAATAAAGATAACTGGGAGTTTGGATATGCTCAAGAATCTTTATTTCAGTAACTGTTCGTGTTCCATAATTACAACCCACCGCATTCATGCAGATTGTAGACATGGGTTGAAGCATTGAATGACAAGATTTTGACATGCATAAAAATCTTCCCATTTCTGCAGTTGAGACAAAAACGTGTTGAGAATTTATTACTTTATCTAACCCATAAGAGGAAACGAACAATAAAATGTTTACAAATTTGGTACATTTATACAACAGAACAGGATTAAGTTAAGATATGACTAGGAAATATATTAAGGTAATAATCTTTGCGAAGTGAAATTAAATTTATGAAGCTTCTCGCATGTCTTTCAACATTGACATAACCATAAATCCAAGCTACTGTATACATAACCCTTTGAAGGAATCGAGTCCAAGACCCCGTATTCTTGTATACAAATGATGTAGCTATACTCGTACAAGAAGTAACAAATTCGTAAAATGCATATACATAATAACAAGCCACCATTACACCGAATGCTATTGAACAGATTGTAATATATTCCCAAGAATCCACAAGATAAAAGCCGAATCAAACTTGCACTCTCACAATATGGAACACGAACAAATGCTTTTCTTGGGTAGCTCGTCAACCTTCTTTTCTGTGAAGAAATAAAATAACAACTTTCAGCTACTACATCGAGTAACTGTGAATTTCATATAATCACAACTCATTTTATTTTGAGATAATAAGCACAATGAAATTCTATTTTGTTTGAATAACAAGACCTTATATATAAGCTCCTCCATTTAGCCAAAACAGAAAAAAATTATAATAATAATAATAATTCCCCAAGCATGCCACACCCTGCTGAATATGAATGTCCATTTATGGAAAATGAGACTGGTTGATGGAAACATATGCAAACCGTAGTTAATGGAGACATACAAAATGTAACACAAAGACGAGAATGTGGGCACTTTTTAGAATATTAATTTCTCTATCATGTAAAAAAATGGCTCATTTGACAAACCTTAAAGGACATAGTAGATGCATGAGATTGAAGGACGTGCATAAATGTCATCCGAATGGTCGTGTCAAAGATTTATATAAAGTTAGGTCTTTTTCTCTATGGACAGAAAAATAATCCTTGTGATTGTTAAATGCGACCCTCCAAACCATTGAGAATAATCAGGGGCGGACCCAATTCAGGCTCAGTGCAGGCATCAACTTTGGGCCACCCTAGCCACATTTTTTTGAACATGTAGCATTATAAACCATGTACTTCATGGCTGGCTTTGGTTTCTTCTTGAGGACATCCCAGGAGCCTTCATTTGAGGGATTTTTCAAGAGCCGGTTTATTGCAAAGCAAAAATCTAATGATACAGAGGCAGAAGCTGTAATTGCAGAAGCTGGGGTGGCGGCAAGGGAAGCAGAGGAGGCGGAAGCTTCTCAGTGTTTTGCTGAGGCAACTACAAAGGCATTGAAATGCAATACCATCCGATGATGATACCTGTTATTGCACCAGTGCAAAACCATTATGTGCAAGACTTTTGGATCTATTTTGCTTCCAGTTCAGATTGCAGATGAGCAATTTCTGGTCTTTTTGACCAGATATTGACCCAGCTTGTATTCTATAATGTTTTTCTCTTGCTCTGAAAAATACTTACACTACTATCTAGCACTAGCATTTTTGAGAACTTTTTGGGGCTCTAGAGTTTGTAGGTGGGCCCATCTTGGGAAATTCTTCTGACCAAATTCTTTCTGAATTTGCAAATTACATTATTTCTCTGATAATATCATTTTACATGTATGCAGACCTGCAGATGGCCATCAACATTCATTACATCCCTATTTTTTGCAAGCAAGTCTTTATGATGTACATATGGATAGGGATGTAAATCTGGAATTGTGTCCATAGAAGTCTGAATTTTATTGGTTTTTTTGACACATGATGCTATAAGAGAATCATAAGAGAAGGGGAAATGGAATGGATGAAGAGAAAAGGGGGGGGAGATGAGAGAAGAAGAGGGAGATAATAGAGAAAAATTGGGGAAGAAATATATCGATTTTCATTCATTCAAAGTTATCTCCAATTACATTGCTTAGACCCTTTATATAGGGTTTGAACTAATTCTAACTGAAGTAAGAAAATACTCTAAATAAATCACTAATTGTGTTTCCTTCAAAAAACTTTAGAAATGGAAACTAAATATACTAAAATTCATCCTAATTCTCCATCATTTCTCCATGACTGAGAGATCTCGACTCTGGCGAAATAGACTACAACTTCTTGACCAAAGAGGGCGATCTTTTATCTTGACCAAATAACGATAGCATCCATATGTCAACAACTGAATATGAAACACATTTTCAAGAACTAACCAAGGTGGGTGATCTTTCCTTTTGACCAAGTAGTAAAAAAGAAATCAAATAAGCAACAACTTGTACAACTCATCTACGAAAGTTACCATGGCATCACATGATAAGCACGATGCACTAGCACAGTAGACTAACGTACAAGAATAACTGAATGCAACACAGATGGCTCGAATGTCCACCGGGAAGGAAATAATTCTGCTAAATTGAAAACAAGACCTTCATTTAAGTGCAGTGGTCAGTCAAAAAGATTAAGGTCGAGTGAGTGATTCAATTTTATCTTTACATATTTTGAAAACTGTGGTAAAGAAATATGTAACAAGGCATAAAAATTATCAAGTACGTGTGCCTAAATTGTGAGTCAATTGCAGACTCATAAGTTTCATGATAGGAAATAGTTTTTTTTTCTGAAATTTGACATGAAAGGCAACAGTGTGTGCAGCTAAAGCAATGACGTTGGAAAATGTGGTAACTCAGGAAGCATCATATAGCGGAGGTAAAACCATATCAAAGTCAACATTAGAGACATACAAAAAATTAGACAAGATCGACTTCAACACGTAATCAAGGATAGTAGGACTGTTTGACTTAGGCGGCAACAACATAGATAATTCCTGGTCCTCGGTATTAGAATATTAATTCATTCGATAATAAAAATCTCGATTTCTTCTTCAAGAGCAACACGACTAGACTCAGAAGGTGATTGTCGGGACTAGGATGATAGACCTAGCTTATGACACGCTTGGTGAAGATGGAAGGATAAGTTCCATAAGTTGGCTTGTTGGTAAGCATTGTCTAAGGATTGAAATGCAAGAATATCACTTGGCAAAATTTCATAATTCAAACTATCGACAAACCTAGCCGCTACAAGGTGGAGAGCTTCATAGATATAACAATTGTTCAATAAATCCTCGAAGTGTGCTAGATACACACTAACAATGGACGTACTTTGTCAACAGTGCAAAAAGAATTGATTTAACAATTGAGTTCGATACACATGAGCATAATGTTTACTCAGGATTCGTTTCATCTCATCCCACAAAGTGACAGTGCATTGAACTAGACGATTACGCAAATATGATACCAATAAGTTTTAGCAGAACCAACCAATGACATATTAATATGACAAATCTTATGTGAGTAACTCAAATTGTGACATAAAATGAATTTTTCAAAGTTATCGAGCCAATCAAGAAAGGAATCAGATCCAGTGAGACCATTAAAAGTCCCATAGCTAGATTGCACCTTGCCTAGAAGGAGAATATACATTCTCAACAAAGGTCTTAGACGAAGGATAATAATGTTGATAAGTGGAAGATGACTTTACATGATCGTGGTAGTAATTAAAGGGCGTATTGTAACTATTATACGACATTTTTTTAATCTATTTTTTTCTTTTACTTGATGAGGTTTGACTGCCACAAACACCTAATAGAATGTAAAGCTTTCAACCAAAAAATTAGCATACCTCACGAGATGCAAATGGAGAGCGCTAGTTGTGCACATCAAGTCCAGTCCCAAATTTGTGCACAAATTGCTAACCAAATGTTTTCTATTTTCTAGTAACTCCTTAGCGTCAATTCGGCACAAAAATAGTTGTGACTTGTGAAAATCTACAAGCACCTGACTCCAAGAAGATTGATGCTATAATAGAACGACTCTGCCCATTTGTGTCCTATATCCCTTTCTGCTAGTGGCGACCGGAATAGGGGATTTGTATCTGTAACTCCAAGGTGGTGGGGGAGTGTGGTTGTGGTGGTGTAGCAGGTGGGTTGTGAGATCAAGTGTGTACACTAGATGGTTGTGAAGGTTTAGAATTAGGTTTCGAGTCGATGTTTTAGCCGGCAATATGGATTGGAAGGCGAATATGAACTCGAAATGTTTGGGAAGACATTCTGATCTTGGTTTAATTAATCGGTGATAGGATGTTTAATTGCGGCGACGGCGACGATAAGACAGCGACTGAGAAGTGGGGTGTAGTGTAGTTATGGAATAAAAGTTATGTATATGACAGAAACAGTGACAGGTTTATGTTAATCAGTGGTTTTAGCGGTGGCAGGTGGGTGTACTCGGTGACTGTTTTGTGAAACTGGTTCGTGGAGGACGGTGGTGATTGCAGGTCAGATTGGATGTGGTGGTGCAGAAATCGATGATTGTGGAAGAGGGCTTACGGGGTTTAATGGGCAAAGAGTTTTGGATTTGGGCCTGGCCATGTTTAGCTGTGTATGTTGTAGTAAGGCTGAGATTATTCAGGCTGGGTCATAACTATGCGTAGGTTGGGCGAATGGGCAGTTGGGTTGGGGTTGCTGGGCAAGTCAAGTTAGGGTTAGTTGATTGGGTAAGGTGTATAGTGAGATGAAATTGGTGGAATTTTTGTGGATTTGTGCGTGGGGGACTTTATTGAACATAATCAATTGGACAGCTTATTTGGGCAGGCAGCAGTGACAGTAAACGATCGAACTTTATTTTTTTGTGAAACTGAAAAACAGCAACTAAACAGATGAACAAGTGCTGCTACATATACATATACATATATATATATATTGTCTAATTCTTTTTTTGAAACTAAATACAGCATCTACATAATAGATGAACTAACTGCTGCCTTTTTTTTGGAACTTTTTTAAATTTTTTTCTGACTGCTAAAAACTATACACAGGCAAAAAGACTGTTGCTGCGCTGCCCCTTTTTGTGGGTTTTAAAGTGGGTTTTGAGTCTTGGCCGTTTGGATGAAATGGGATTTGTTGGTGGTTATGGTTTAGCCCCTGTTTGAGCCACATTATAATTTTTATTCTCATTCTACTACTCATTTTCAACCACACATTCTTTAATAAAATAATATTTTCCATCATATCAACAACTTTTCCTTCTTTTTCAACCACATAATCACACCATCACATCACCAAAAAAATACATTCTTTCCCTTTTAATGTACATCAAATAGGTGTTAATTGTTGAAGGTTAAAACGGTTGGTTGGAGTGTGGAGATTGGATTTGTTGGCCAAAGGAAACGGATTAAGCTCTGATACCAAATTGACGCAGGATGCTATAGGAGAATCATAAGAGAAGGGAAAATGGAATAGAGGAAGAGAAAGGAAGGGGAAAAGAGAGAAGAAGAGGGAGATAATAGACAGAAATTGGGGAAGAAATATACAATTTTTTATTCATTCAAAGTTCTCCAATTACATTAGAGAAGAAGAGGGAGATAATAGACACAAATTGGGGAAGAAATATACAATTTTTTATTCATTCAAAGTTCTCCAATTACATTGTTTAGACCCTTTATATAGAGGGTTTTAACTAATCCTAATTTAAGTAAGAAAATACTCTAAATAAATCACTAATTATGTTTCATATAATAAACTTTAAAAATGGAAACTAAATATACTAAAATTCATCCTAATTCTCCATCATTTTTATGTTGAACTGAACTCACAATGAGAGTAGCTTGATTTTCATAAAGAACCTCAAGAGTTAAATTGCATTATTAATGGTTTTCATTTGCTGCACCCTACGCTAATTTTTTGGGTCCAATTTAGCCTAAAGGGCAGTTATATTCCATTTCCTTTTCCTTTTCTAAAAGTTCCTACCAACCTAAACGTTTTCTTACCGACAATATTGATATATTAGTACCCTTTTTTAACCTTTTTATACGTTCAATATTTCTCTGCGGAGCCTATTTTTCTTTACCTATTCACCCTCTAGCTTTGTACTACGAAGCCTATTCTTCTTTGGTGTTCCAGATTGCTTCTGTGGAATTGGAGGGAATATTTTGTTTCAGCTCTCTGTCTCTTAAGCTGAACACTAGAACTTCACAAATATCGTCCTCACTAAAAAAATTTCCTGAGCCCGCCCCTTAGAATAATCATGTCATTATCTTGATCTTAAGAACCTTCTATATGTACATCATCCAGGAAAATCTGCAGTGTCCTTCCCAATCAAATATTTAATCCCCATGCTCACTTTCTTCTGGTAAAAAAAAAAAAGACAGCCAAGTGTACAGCATTTTGGGTATTTAGCGAGACTAAACTTTATATCTTGCTGTACTACTTTTAGTAGTACTACTTCCGATTAGCTTATTACCTTCAGGAAAAATGGAATTGGGATATGCTGCCTTGTCGGAATTGGGATATGCTGCCTTGTCTTGCCTAGGAACTGTCACCATGTAAAGCTCACAAATCCTCATTCGATTATGATGATAATTTTTTTCTCAATACTTCTAGTATATGCATTTTCTCGACCTAAAGAAGTTTCAAGCCAATAATTAGGGTAAATATACGGAAGACATTTGAAAACTCCCCATTGTCCAGGACTGGCATGGAATGATAACACGCGGAAGGGAACCACTCACTCACCCATCAAGGACGTTGTAACCGTCTTTCGTAGAAAGTAGAGAAAACTGAACACGGGGCAGTTATTCCCATAACTAATTGATCATCATCGAGAATGAAACACTCAGCAAGATGTTCATAGATTCATTACTAAAAATATGAAACCAAGTCTAAACAACCTATCTTATGTTGACAGAAACTTTTTCTTTTTATGAAATAAGAAAGCATAATCCAGAATAAAGTTTCTTTAACATAATTTCAATTTCAATTGAAGCGATGGTCGTAATAGATTTCTTCTATGCCTGGACCGTAATGGAGATAGTATCAGAAATTCTGAGTTTATTTAAGAAGCTATAGTCGATAGAAAAATAAAAATAAAAAACCCCCGGTTAGGGAAGTCTGTTGGGGACTAATGCGCTACTGGATAATCACTGCAACAAAAGAAACTCCGTTACAAAGAGGTAACAATATATTAACAATACAAGAATAAACCCCAGGTTCATGAAAAACCTCATTTTGAGAGTACAAAGAATAAGCAAATCTAACATTGACAGAGTCAATATATAGTTGGGTACCAACGGCAAACTCAAGTGCTACGTGGAAAACACGAAACAAGGTGCTGTTTAAAGAGACGACAAACAACACCTAGAAGGTTGCAATACAACAGGCCCTCAAAGAAAAACAAAAATATAATCTAGTAGATAAAGTAAAATGTACAGCAACACACGGAAAAGAATCAGGGCAGATCTTAATTTTAAGGGCAGCCAACTTGGTTGAGCGAGCGCTTGCTGGCTTGCAAGCCAAATGAGCTGGCTTGCATGTGAGCTTGCCGGCTAGCGTGCGAACCAACTTGTGAGCTCGGCTTACGAGCTCAACTAGGCTCGCCTAGCCTGTGCATTGCTTCTTGCAGCCATGCACGGGCTGGTTTGATGTGACCTTTCTGGTGCAGCGTGCCTTCAAAACAGCTCCATTTTTTAATTCAGGTGACCAAACTGAAATCAGGCGGCTGTTTTGGCCCCCTAAATTCAAATTTCAATTTTTTATTATTATTTTTTTTTTTTCTGAACTTGTCTCTATAAATAGGGATGGGTGTAAACCAAATTCTTTACACTTTCAGAATTCTCTACAATCTCTCTAATGGCTTATATACCACACTCGTCTTTTTAGTTGATTTTGCAATTACTTGTACAATTGTCCCTTCATTTCCCAATTATTTCTTCAAATTTCCACTCTTCTTGTACCAGTTATTTCTATTAGTTGTTTTTTATCTGTATATTCTATAAAATTCGTAATGGATTAGATTCATGAAGCCTGATGAAGATATTAACCAATTTCTTGGTAGTTCCAATACTCCCGCCTATAATTATTTAGGGACAAACAATGTTCCAAATCATGAAAATGCATCTACTACCGATCCAACAACAATTGAGGTTGATGACGATTTGGAAGCAGCAGTCTCTACAAAGAGATGAAAGAAGGCAAAATCTCTTGAGCCTATTTCTACATGTTGAAAACACTTATGAGAAAGAAAGCAGTTGAGATGGGTAACATGTCACCATAGCATATTGCAATTACTCAAGAAAGGACTTCACCTAGCGAGTAAAAATTAAGCATATTGCAATTACTAGGAAAAGACTTCGCCTGAGGAAATATTACCACTATCCATTACAACAGGCATTACAAAAAACGCGTATTCAAACTGGAGTTCTCGAGAGTAGTCAAGCTCAATATCAATTTCGCTCTGGCCATGAGGGACCTTCTGGAGCAGCTCTTGTAAATTGCGTTTATAATCCACAAACAAGACAAAAAGGCATGGTAATGCTTGTAGCCAATGCCAAGTTAAGTTGCCTTTATCCACAATAGAAGGTTTACACTTGATGAAATTCAGACAAATATATCTTCAACCCAAGTTAAAACCTACTAGTAGAGGTGAGCTTCATTTTGATGCTATAAATCTATACAATAAGGATAAATTATTGACGATTTAGAAAATTATTCTGATATATCGATTTCTAATTTGTGGTCTGAAAAAACCATATAAGGATATATTAGTGCCACAGCCCATTACGTCGATAAGTTTTGAATTATGCATAAAAATCGTTGCATTTAATGTCAATTATATGTGTACAAAATATTTCCAATGTTTTATTGGCCGTACTTAAAAGCATTTTATTGTGAAGATAACGCTGTAGTTTCACCATTGATAATGCTAATGTTAACACTAATGTTACTAAAAATTTAATTAACCAACTACATTAGGAGTTTGATGCCAAGCTTTTTCATGTGCGTCGTGTTTGTCATATTTTTAATTTGATTGTCCAAAGTAAACTTATCCTACGGGATGTTTGCAATGGATATGGATAATAGATGGAACTCTACAATCTCATGCTACATTCTTGTATAGATTATGATATAGTTATTACTAATTTTTATAATGGTATGCATTCATATGATTTTGAATTTGATTAAACTCTAATGATTGACTTATTGCTTTTGAGATCATGAAAATTTTGAAGGTTTTCTTCGATGAGTGTGTGTGCATGGCGTCCACTATCCTATTGCTCCTATTGTTCAAACTCATTTTTTAATATTGTTAAAATTTTGGTAAAATATAGAGATTATTCATCTTTCGATGACATTATTGCAACTATGGAGATGTAATTCTAGAAATATTGGGAACACTTGTCTATGTTATTCTCTTTAGTTACATTTATAGATAGTCATACTAACTTATAGGGCTGTAAAAGTATTATCAAACAAATTCTTTTGCGTGTAACATTTGACATATTATTACATATTATGATAGAGAAAGTACTTGGTGCAATTTATATCCCCATGGTGTAGACAAACATGGTGGTAACAATGATCCACCACCAGTTCCTTCTACTAGTTGTTAATTGACGATAATATATGGACCTATTTTAGTATAATTGGAAAAGGAAGTTCATTATCTTCTTATTTTTCTTCTAGTTCTAGGACCAGACAAAATTAAGTCCCTTTAAATTAGTTGGATGTTTTTTCTTACTATATTCTTAATGTGTAAAAAATGATATTCTCGAATGGTGACGAACAAATGAAAAATAACAAACTATATTATCTTTGATAGCATATGATCTACAAACAAGCTAGTGTCAACTGTAGCCTGCGATGCTCGGACATTCTGGTTCTGCTCGGTATACCCACATCGACAAGACGCGACACGGGTACAAAATTCAGGACGGATCCTTCAATTTTCAAGTCGACACGACAACTTAAGTGACTATGGTGGCAGAGCATGGAAGCAGCAATTAGTGGTTTGCCGATGTTTTGATTTTAAGATGCAAGTCGCAGTGGTCTGAAATTCCAGATGACGACATTCTATACAAGTTCGCGATGGGTGGTGGTTGTTCGAGCTGGCAGTCAACTTTTGTTTACAGTAGCTGTTAGGGTGCAATGCTCGAAGTTGATGAGTTGTGTGGTGTTGGGACGGGGTGATGGATCACCTACTGCATTTGGTTATTAGATAAGACAGAGGCGGCCGACGGAGGTAGAGGAGGAGGTTGTCAGCGGGGGTGGGCGGTAATTAGGGTTTGACGGCTACGTTTCACAGTTTAGGGTTGGGGAAGTGAACATTGAGAAGACATAGGTGGCCTGTTTTTATTGGGCAATTTGTGCTAGGCTAAGGTGTAATATATGTGAGCTTATGGTGGTTGAGGAAGTAAGTTGGCTCGTATTGAGGCAGGCTTCTTTTTATTGGGTAATTGGACCGTTGGGTTAGGCCGATTAAGTGACATGTTCTATCTTTCAACAATTTGCCACTTAATTATTATTTAACTTTTTACACGTAAATTTATGAGAAAATTTTTGAAGTTGAAAAATGTACCTACATACTTGTGTTTAAAATTTGAACTATTTTTAATTATATTCCCAGATCCTACATTATAAAAAACAAAATATCCGACACTTATATAAATACCCATACCCGATACCCATATCCGAATCTGAACATCATAGGCTGCAGCATCGAAAGTTGTGTTTAGTCTAGGGATAAGGTTTTGTTTGACCAAAAAAGAAGGTTGAAAGAAGCAGATTGAAAGAAGGTATATCTTAGGCTCTCATGTGCTCAAAGAAATGACCAGATGCAACCTATCAAATATCATATACAATAGAGGAGGAATTGCTTAAGATTTCTAGCAATTATAATTTTCATATGTATATACAACGCTCGCGCACCAAAGAGAGAGTTGGTGGGGGCAAGCTAAGCTGAGCCAACCCTTTTAAAATGAGCCAACTCGCACTCGGCTTGCCCCAAGAGCGAGAGCGCGTAAGCTCGCCCGATGGGCCTAGCCAAGCCCAACTTTGGGCAAGCTACACCCAACTTGACTCAATCTATTAACACCCCTATACACAATCAAGATTGGATGGCTAACAACATGAAAATTTTGGAATGAGTGCAACTTATTATTTCAAGTAGCTAAATTTTAGAAATAAGGATATAACTAGCTTTTAGTGCACATCATCATACAAGTAAGAGCTCCTTATACAAGGAACAGAAAAGAAGGGAAGCATGAAGCAATATAATCCACCAAGAAGTTGGAGTACAGAGACTACCTGTTTTTGCTTTAGCTAAGGATGGTTGTACAACAGCATGCATAGTGATAACACCTTTAGGTAGCTCCCAAAGAGGCATATGGCATTGGCCAACAGTCTTACTGTTTTCCAATATTTTCCCAGCACTTATCAATTTCACATCATTTGCAGACTTTGGTACAATTTTCTTATCTAAAACAAAAGGAATAATTTTATCCAATCAAAAATAACAAATGGTACGAAGCATGTAAGAATAGCTGATAATAAGGAGACTAAGTAAGGGTTCCAAGCAACAAATATACCTCAAGCTACTATCTGAGTTTCTTATAATAAAATTCTGCATGGCATGACGTATAATTTTAAGGAAGAGGAAACTAAATTGACTGCTCCAATTTGTGGAGCAAGCACTATCAGATATGAAAACCTGCTCTCTTTTCCAATCTTTATTATTTAAATTTCAACCCTTTCTCTATCTCACTTTTATAATAATATTTCATTTTACCACACAACAACTATGGTTTTGTTGAGGTACAAGTTACTCTCTTACACCATAAAAAATAAGCACATGTGGATGAACCTTTCTACGTCAACTTAGACCAAGAAAATACTACATATATAAGGAAAGATTCAGTTTAAGCATCCCAATATATAATTTATGTTTGTCAAAATTGTGCTTCATATCAAAGGAAAGGGAGACGCAGAATCGACCAAAAATTAGTTCAAGATCCTAGGCCATTCGACACTTCTTCATTAATCACACACAACAAGAGTCAATAATCACATGAGACGAACCACAGTTTCGCAATTACATATAGGACGTTTTATTCCAATCAAACCGACAAAACGACAAACTAAATTTCAAATTCCATGAAAAGCTCGATATATATATCCTCAATTAAGAAAAACAAAATTAAATATAAAAAATAACAGCAAAAAAACCAACCTTTGGGCCACTCGGTGACAACTCTCTCCTTGAGTATGGCGATGGTGGCGGCCGGCGAATACCGAAAGGGACCAATATCTGATCCATCATACAATCTGAATTTGATCTCCACCAAGTCTTCTTCCGGCATTTGTTTTACTTTTTCCCCAAAATTTCTCAAATATATTCTAGTAAATCCCTCGCTTTTCCAGCAATCCTTCGATCAAAACCTAAATCAATTCCTAAAGAACCCTTCTGCCAAACCCCACCTAACACAAAGTCTCAGTATTACGTGAAGAAAATCAATTAAAAGAAGCGAAAATAATTTCCTTAACTTATTCTAGTAGAGCTGTAATATAAAGTTTGAAATTGAGGAACCCTAGTCCGGATCCTGATTCTTAACGCATTTGTATGCGTGTAGAGTGTGCGTATTTGTCTGAGTGCTTTGCTTTTGTCATTTTTTCTTCCCTTTTGCCCTTTTCTTTACCAAAATTATTACTATCACCCCAATTTTTTCTTCCCTTTTTTGCCCTTTCTTTTCCAAAATTATTACTATCACCCCAATTTTAGCTTTTGATTTTTGATTCTTTAAAAAACATTTTCCCTTGCTCATTTTTAATTGCACGTTATTCAAAAAATAATATTTACCTTTTATCGTAACTTTTTTCTACTTTAAATTTTGCAAAAAAAAAATATATATATATATATATCACATTTTAATTCTAAGGAAGATCTTCATTTTTTTTCTTATTTTAACACTTATGTATTGTAT
This sequence comes from Fraxinus cuspidata, assembly GCA_903798385.1. Taxonomy (NCBI): domain Eukaryota; kingdom Viridiplantae; phylum Streptophyta; class Magnoliopsida; order Lamiales; family Oleaceae; genus Fraxinus; species Fraxinus cuspidata. The sequence goes on from CAIGRP010018750.1 coordinate 13,290, forward strand.
TTAAATTACTAATTAGCACATGTTATCTTTGATAATGATTTTTATCCAAATAATGAGCTAACAAGCATTGAAATAAAAGATAAATATTACATTAAACTTTTGTATTTATTATTTAATTTGCTTATTTAAAAATATAAGGGGCAGATGAATATTTTACACCCTCATAATGATTATTTTGAACGAAAATCGTTATAAGGAGCACATTGTAAAAATAATATAATGTTGAGGATAAAACTATGACAAGAAATTTTAGAATTTAAGTACAAAATGAGAAATAATTATTCTATATGTACATCAGTGTTTACATCTTAGAGTACATAATGCTCAATTAAAATTTCATCATTTGTTTGTAACCAAAGTATAAACTCTAATGTTTATGTAGCAAAATCCAATAAGAAAAGGTCATGAACATTCATTCCAATTAGAATGTAGTGTATTTAAATAAAAAAGTGTGGTGTGAATATAATTTACCTTTTCGATTTCTTTTTCTTTGTTTGATTATTATTTCTCTTTTGGTTTTGATTTTAATTGTTTTTTTCTTGGAGGAAAAAACAAAAAAGGAAAGTTGCATTAGTCCTCAACCTATTATATTAATAGCAAGTTAATCTCAAATCTCTAGCAATTTTATCCTAATTATTTATTTATAGTAGTACAATAAAAACGGAAACCAATCAAAAGTTGCCATTGAGTTCCCAACATTTATCGTCAGTACTAATTTATATTTAACATTTAGCAATTTAACCCCATGTTTCGGTTTTATTAATTGTTTTTCTTCTTAAAAAAGAGACGAAAATTTGAAATGGCTCAAGGGGTAAAAGTGCAAAATCAATGCATCATTGTTTAAATAGTTTGTGTTTGGGAGGGCTATTCAAAGCGCAGAGCACTTGGAGGGTAAAAGTTCTTTCTAAAAATAATGGGAGTTTGGTTAATAGTGTTTGAAACCTTTTTCTAAATCAAAATCTTTCTCATTTTCAACTGTCAAACTAAAAAATATTATTTTCCATTGAAAATCTCCAAATTAATTTGTAGTCATTTTTTGAAACATGTTAAACAAAAAGCACAAATACGCAATTAAAATGCACGAAGCGGTCTTAGGGTCACAATATATATCATTCTAAATTTCAGGGTTTTGTGATATTCGCGATCTCAAATTAAAGCAATGATCAAATGGATAAGGTACACATGTTTTAATAGAATAATCAATGTAACAAAGATGTATGCCAACAAAACTAATTTCTCACTCAACATAAGACTCACACATTGATTTAATTAACAATTATATCAAATAATCAATAAACAAGTTTTACCAATTAAATTTAACAATAAAAATACGGCAAATAATTCCTAAATTCGAGCAAAGGCAAGGGATACCCCACATCGTAACCCCAAACCTAATGGTCAACCCACACGATGGTTTGCAAGTATGAAAATTTAAAAGTTCAAAGTCAATTTACCAAGCAGACCAAATATGCAGATCGGTAAATAAGGAAAGATGTGAATTCATTACTTTAAAATCACTACTATTCGCCCTAAAACTTTCAACAACTGCAGCAACACAACTGCCAAAGCACTGAATCCGAACAACTGGGCAAAATGGTTCAGAACCAAAATATTGCTTAAAACTGAAAACAAATACCATCGCATGGTCAACAATATCACCAGGAAGAACCTATGTTTTTGGACCACAACAGGAAAACCTTTCACGCACCGGCATCGTCATTGTGCGTCACCTTCAGTAGTTGCTACCTTTGCCACTGCATGCGTTGCACAATCAACTGCATCGTGATGTTAGGAGATGGGATATACCCTACGTTTCTCCACCAGGTCTCTAGATTTGTCGAAAATTAGATTTGAAGGTCCAGTCAGTATGGGTTTTTGAATAGTTTCTGGATAGCTACTACCACAACTTATTCTCGGCCTTTTTAAGCCCAATTTAGCACAAATTCTTTCCATATTGCACTAATACCATTTGTCATGGAAATTATACTCCAAGGACTTCAAATTGTGCAATCTGCTCTTTTTCAGTACGAAAATCGAATAAAACACCAACCACTTTGATGGCTCTGCCCAAATCAAATTTCTCACTATGGTTGCCCTCTTATAAGCATTACCCACAAAGTACAATATGGTGGATGCAATTAACCACAAAAGAAAAGATGAAGGAAGGAAGGAAGAGGTAACTCACGATTTTTCTCACAATACCTGGCTGCCTTTCTTCTACACAATTCAATATCAACCACAAAGAGGACTTCATTAGACAAGAGGCTCTATTTATAGTTTTAGGGTAAAACCAATAAACGGGCCAGACACAAATGGGCCAAGAAATATGATCATAAGATGGGTCAAGAACCAAGTGACAACAAAGTGTGCTAATCACCTAAAGAGCCATCCAACTAATGAATGAGCCATGAGCAACATAAATCAATAATTGCTTCCAATGTTCTAATTCATTTTCGGGTCGAGCCAATCAATTGTGGTGTTGATGTAATTAATCCAACCATTTTAACATCATCGCTTGAATTTATTAGATATCAAAATTCTACAAAAAAAATTTAAAAATTATAATTTTATAACCATCTCAACTAGTGGTAGTAGAAAATCCAATCCTTCGTCGTAAAATGATTTTATTTATTTTTGCAAATTCAATTTTGTGCTTCGTTTAGAGGCTTCTTGAGAGTTTTGAAATATCGAGTATGTGGTTTTTAAAGTGTCGACTTTGTACGTATATGAGGGGCTCTAATTTAAATGGTTTTTAATAGCAATTTTTAAAGTAGTCCAAGCCTTTGCGAGTTTTATTAAATGGTTCTGAAAGTTTTATAAAACAATAAAATTATTTTTTTGTTCCTATATAAAAAAGATAGTTATGGGTGAATACTATGCAGTAAACATGTATGCACTCCTTATAATACAATATAACTTTATATATTCTATCCAATCATTTTTTTTATTATGTATGTACTAGTTTTTGTTGATTTGAATAGTGTTCTAAAATGCGAGCATTTTCTTTGCATACTTTGCATATGGAAGATCACTTGAATGAATAAGGAGATATTAAGTTGAAATCCATTAAAGTGTTACACAAGAATTGTGTTTTTTTAGACGGTGTTCGTGTTTTAATCTAATTGTAGGAATTAATTGTCGAGTAATTGTAGTATTTATAATTTTCAATATGTTTTTTTGAAAAAAAAAAAAATATATATATATATATATATATTTATATATTTTCAAAAAAAAAAATATATATATATATATATATATAATTGTTAAAAATTGTTAGTTTAAAAATATTAAAAATTAAAAAACGAATAACTAGGCATTTGCTTCGTGCAGGCATGCGCATGTTTGTTATGATTGATACTCTATCGAAACGCATTGTCACGCATTACGCATTTTAGAAAATTATTTTAAATAAACACTTACAGGCCAATCATTTTCTATTGGATTACATGATGCAAAAGTACGAATATAATTGTGTTACTAATTTTCATCAGAGGATTTATTTGAATAAGAATTCTTTTCTTTTTGTATAAGCTATATTCATTTTTAGAATACATTGAAAATAACTATTTTATAGAGTAAAATTAGATGATTTTTTTTAATGGTAAAAAAAAAAACCTATCGAGTTGGTTGGAAATACAACTTAAATTACAATATAGTGAACAAAAAACTAACAAGCACTAATTTTCTCAATCTCTCACAAATAGTGACACCTAAAAGCAAACATTTGAAAAATAAATTGCCTTTAAGCGCCTGTACGACAAATTTCGTGTATTGAAAAATATAAATTGTTACAAATTCTTTTTCGAGAAATATAGTAAATGTTGATCTTATTGTAACTGCAGAAATTCAAGATTCTCTAATTAATGATTTGAGAGTTTGAAGACGAGAGGTCACATGGATTGGATCCTAGACTTCAAAATTTGTTGGATTGACTTGTAGAGAACTTGACTTGTTTGACGCTTGGATTTCGAGGTTTGGATTTAAATTTCGGAGGTTGAACTCGAATTTGCTTTGATTTGAAGAAGAGTTTGATCTCCTTGTGTTGCGTCTTGGTTGGACTTGCTTGAGTTTGAAGAAGAATTTGATCTTCTTGATTTTTCTGGACTTAATTTTGATAGAGTTTCTTCTCACACTCTTGTGTACTTGTGAATTTTCTTTTACATCTTTCACTTGTCATTTTTTATGGACATTTGATCTTATTTATAGATATAATAGTAACCACTTTGTAACCATCCATTTCTTATTTGATTTGTTTTGACTTTTTTTATTGGATTCTAAAAGTAAGATGGGCGACTTTCATGGGTTTCTTTTAAGTGGACTTCAGAAGACTTTAAGCTTTAATAGACTTAAATTGGCTGCAATTTTTTATTTATTTATATTTTTGATATCTACAAATGCCACCCGAAGAATTATCAATTTATTATGTAAACAAATTAATAAATCTTGAAACCGAAATTCAAAACTTTTTTTTAAAAGGAGTTTGAATTGTACTTGGGACTCTTTTTGGGATTTATCCGTGAATTTGGAATGAATTTGAACTTTTAATCTGGATAAGATTTGACAGTTTCAGTCCCAATAGATTTTGTAAGATTAGAAATTCGTTTTTCAAAAAAAAAAAAAAATTATCAATGATTAATTTGATTTTGTATGAAATTCTCTTCATAGCAATCCAAATTGTGTTAGCTTTCAAAAGAAGTACAAATAAAAGAAACATTAATACAATCTCATTGTGAGTCATTTATTTTGTCAAATAACTTGGTCATTTAACTTGAGAAAGTTAAAAACCTGCATCAAATTTCATCCAAAACTTTTCTTTGATTCATCTATCTTGCATCGTTTCATAGATAATCAATAAATTTTTTTTTTTCACTTTTGCTTAAATAAAGTAAAAGAACATGCATGCAAAGTGAAATTTCAAGATTTTATATTATGGTCAAAATAATTTTTTTAACATAACTGTATTTACATTTGTTTATACAAAATTGCTTGCTTTCTTAATTTATACATGATGCTACAAAAAATCGCACATATTGAATTCTGAGCTTGACGACTAAGAAAGAGCACGAACGTGATCTTTCGGTACCTGAAATAGAGGCGTCGAGGTGTGTCATTGTCGCCCCTCCAATACTTAAGCCAGAGAAAGAATATGAAAAAACTTGGATGTTGAAAATTGTGTATAAAACACGTACCTTGACAATGAATTGGAATGATATATTTATAGAAGTAGGTAGTGCATTTCTAATAAGATTACATTGTCGAAATCTCTAGAAGTTCTACAATGATTGGAAGTTGCAAATTGTTTGGTTTTGTATCACCCATTTGTTTGGATAAAGATGGGACTCTAATGGTAGAATCCTTTCAGGATGAGATAACATATTATTGGTAGGACTCCACATCCTAGGGTTAGATAAGTCTAGACATGAAGGAGAGTCCTAACAAGTTAATGATTGCATGGTATGAGGTTTAGTCGTAATCTCGAGGAAGACCTATTGGGCCGAGAAGAGGCAATCCCAAGGTGACATGTCCGAGGAGTCGAGGCCAATATGGCAAAGCTGCGCCTTGGGCCCCGTGTTCGAGCTCAACAAATAATGGGATCATCACACTTATTTTACTATCAAAACATGAAAAATTATTGGTTAATATGTTAGAATAAGGCTTAATTCTATACAATTTATGTTTTGTAGGACAATATGATGAATGTAACGGAATTGAGAAAAAATAAGGAAATGGACCAAAATGAAAGAAAATGAAGGTATAGGGACTAAATCTCAAATATCCAAAAGTTGGTTCAGAATGCTAAATGGGGATTTGAAAGAGTTAGAAACAAATTGGTTGAAGACAATATGTTTTGGATGAAAAATAGGAGAAAATAATGGAAAACTAGCGAAAAATTGCAAAATTTAAAGTTTGATGACCAAATTGAAAATACTCAATAGTTGATTCAGACCACAAGAAGATACTTTGAAGATTTCTAGGAGACAATTGAATGTAATTGGAACTCAAAAAGGAATGTAATATGATCAAAATATCATCAAAATCAATTTTAAATCAAGATATATTCCAGATTTTTAGCTGAAAAGTGAGACCCATTTTTAGCATAGTAAACGTCCGAATTGAAAGATATCTATTTCTATCAAAATTGTATCCATTTGAGTTATCTTTTCAACTCACTTTAAATCGCATAAATAGAATATCGGAAGAGAAAGTTATGACAAAAAAACCACCTACTATCCAAGACAAAAAAAGATGTGAGCGAAATTAATTTTCCTTATTCGATTGGAATTCTTTGGAAACCAATTTGGTCGTGGTTTTCATCCAATTTTTGAATCCTACAAATACTTCACATCAAAACACATATTGGTAACGCCTCCATACACTTTTCTCTCATCTTTTGGCTCAAAAACTCCATGAAGAACTAAACAATTTGGTGAAATAAGGGAGGAACTCATTGGATTTGGTGATTTCATGTCTTTTATTCATGCAATTTGTTATTTTTCTTGTTAAACAATTCTAGGTTTAGATTTTCTCTTCATAAATTTATTTTGGAATTGGTTTAACTCTTATTAGATTTTTCATAGATATTAATAATGTTTTTTCTATCGAACGATCGAAATACTTGTTGAATTTTAATTTCATTTATTTTATTGGTGTGATTATTTACTGCCTTATGTTTAATGTATATGGTCGATTCATAATCTGATTTCAATAAAATATTGTGGAAATTGTTAGAGAAAATTTAGATTCTAAGGTTACATTTGAAGTAAATTGATTTTTAATGATAAATCTTCCGATTAGAGTGTCGGGATGAAAAGCTCTAATCGAGTTATAAAAAATGAATAATTGATGTTAAATGATTCAATCTAATTAAGAGAATTCAGACGCTTCACCGTTTTAAGTAATTGATTTTAATTTCATTACTTGATGCATTGATATTTAAATTTTATTTCGAAAAAATAAATCATTTTCAAACAATTCACAAAAAATTATAATTTGTTGAACCCATGAGTATTTTTTCATCTCCCTATGGAATCGATACCTCAAATTTGTGATACAATTACATCGTTATTATTTGGGCGTAATCAAGGTGTATCCATGCCAGAGCCTCGTGCTCGACATTATGGGATGTGATGCACATCGCAGCATAACATGGACGATAAACCTCAGAAATATTGAGAACCCTTGGAATGGGCCGATGAGCTTTGAAAATGGGGCCGATCAGGCTTTAAAATTGGATTGATCAGCCTTGGAATAGGGCTGATCGACCTTGAAAATGGGGCTGATCAGACTTGCTACCAAAAATCGCACATGTTGAATTCCGAGCTTGACGATTGAGAAAGAGCATGAACATGATCTTTTGATATCTGAAACAAAGGCGTCGATGTGTATCCTTGTCGCCCCTCTGATTCTTAAGTCGGAGAGAAAATTTGAAAAATCTTGGATGTTGAAAATTGTATGTAAAACACGTACATTGATAATGAATGGAATGATGTATTTATAGAGGTAGGTAGTGCATTCCCTTAGGATTACACTGTTGAAATCCCTAGGAGTTCTACCATGATTGGAAGTTGCAAATTGATTGGTTTTGTATCACCCATGTGTTTGGATAAAGATGAGACACTAGTGGTAAAATCATTTGATAAGGACTGCATGATATGAGGTTTAGTCGTGATATTGAGGAAGACCTATTGGGCAGAGAAGATGCAATCTCTTGGTGACATGCCCGAGGAGGTCACGTTGCGTCGAGGCCAAAATGGCAAAGCTATGCCTCGGGCCCCGCGCTCATTTATTTATTTATTTTATTGCTGCATTTTTATTTATTATAATATTATTTGTTTAATATTCTTGAACTGCAAAGATCAAATTTTAGCACTTGTTTGAGCCCCCATTTTTTTGCCCAAAATATATTTTAGAATAGTATTTTAATAGAGAATGTGCAATTAAAAAATAAGGAAAATTTTTTTTTTTTTGTGTAATATTATTTTATTGAATAATGCGTGATTAAAAATAAGTTATAGAAAAATGTATTCTGAAAATAATAAGAACCAAACAAGGGCTTAATTTGGTTTTGCAAATGTGATAAACCAAATTTGATTTTTGTGCTGCCGAAACCAAATTTAGTTTCTATGGCGGCAAAAACCACACTTTTTTTTTCTAAATTAGTTTATTCTTTATTTAACATGATAAAGATTCAAACTAATATTTTTCTCTTTCTTTTCTTCAAGAATACAGTCTTTTAAAGTAATTCAAGAATTTTGAGGTTTGAGAGATTTTCTTTGTGGAAGGTTTAATTTTTGTGCAGCAAATATTTTAGAAGTTCAAAAGATATTCGCTTAGGAATAGGCTACAAAATTTCAAACTGTTCCATGCACGTTGAAGACCAATGACATGCACCTTTCAAAGTCGAAATCATTTTATGTTGAGGACCAATGATCGGATCCTTCGCAATNTAGGAATAGGCTACAAAATTTCAAACTGTTCCATGCACGTTGAAGACCAATGACATGCACCTTTCAAAGTCGAAATCATTTTATGTTGAGGACCAATGATCGGATCCTTCGCAATCAAAGGCATCTTATGATAAGAACCAATGACCGATACCTTCAATAGTTTGAGGCATCTTACGTTGAGGACCAATGACCAGCACCTTTAACAGTCCAAAGCATTTTATGTTGAAGACCAAAGGCCG
>CAIGRP010018753.1:0-11100 GCA_903798385.1 Fraxinus cuspidata
TTTTTTTTTTTTTTTGTGAATTTGAAAAAAAAAATAAGATATTGTTGGGTTGTGTGCCCGTATAGTAAATTTTGTTATGATAAAATAATAATGTAAAATAAATAAATTTTGATTTTATTTATTTATTACATTTATTTATTATTCAGCATGCGAATTAAAGTACATATGATCATTTGTGATAATATAAATTGAGTAATTGTGTTGTGAAGTACGGTGTGACACAATTTATATTTTGATCATAAATAATTTGTTCACAACCAATGTATAATGGTGTCACATTGTATTGAAAGGTTGTAGTGTCGATCAATTCACTATTCGGATTTGTGATTTGTCTTTATTACAGAAATAGTTAAAGATGATCATAGTACACTTGAAGTATATTGAAAGGATCATGTGTCGAGTTTAATTCTATAGCATTATCGTAATCGTCGTATATTTAATCTAAATCCCTTGACTTGGTTATGTATATCTTTTCATAACTTTAATAATTCTTTGATTCACCAATGTGTGATATCAATTCGAATGGTCAAATATCTCAGTGAATGTGAAACTTGAGAATTGACGAAATGGAGAACATTAATTCGTGTTGAGAATCGTCGCCCTGAAAATGGTTAGAGTGACTACTTAGATATTTTCTCTTGAGCAGTTAAAATCTAGGCTTAGTGTTTAGTGACTGCTAATTCCAACATCTGTAATTAGTTCAAATGATCGTTGAAGAAAATATTACTTAAATTAGTGAGAATAGTTAGAAGGGCAAAATGGTAATTTATGCGCATACCTAATTGTTGAATCTTGGACGGGGAAAAAAAAAATATATNTAATAATTAGATTGAGTGGTCTAGGATCAACTAGACATGATCTAATTATTGGAGTTTGGATGATATATGTCCGATCAGGTCCTTGTGGTAACTCTATAAAGTATTAGAATTTAATTACAAGTATAACAAAAGTTTTGGGCTTAATTGTAATTACAATAAAGTTTTGTACTTGATTGTAATTGTTATGAAAGTTGTAAACTTAATTGTAATTGAAGTTTTAGAGCTAAGCATGTAATTAGATGTAAACTAATTGGATTTAGATTTTAATTAAAACTCTTATTTGGATTTGATTTAAAACTCATGTTTGAACGTGGAATTCTTATTGCATATGGATTGGAACTATTTTATCTCTATAATTAGAGACTAGATGGAACATATACATCCAGTTGAACATAACAAATCATAATACAATAATTTCATAGTATTCAAATTAGAGAGAGAAAAAATAAAGAAAAAATATTTTCTTATTTTATTCAATTGTCTGGTCCAAAAATTAGTTTCTTGAATTAATTAAAAGAAGGTGCCAACTCATCGGTATAATATTGACTTTGGAAAATACCATAGAAGACTTTAAGATTTGGAACATTAAGAGGGTGTTTGGTGATGATTAAAATTAGATTTTTAGTAAATTGTGATAGAAGTTTTTGAAATGTGTGGTTGAAAAGTTGTGGGACCCATAAAAAATGTGGTTAATATTGATTGTTTGACTTTGACTTAGATTAAAATCTGATTTTAATTTGTACCAAACAGATCCTAAGTTTTTGGAATTAAAAGCTGGAAGATTGGAATCAAAAGCTGAAAGTTCGTGAATATTTAGACGATCAATTTTTTTAATTAAAGAGTTTTTTTTTTCTAATTTCGATGTAATTCTACTTTTACATTTCAACGGATATAATATAGAATAATGCTATGTGAAGTAGGAAACCCAAAATCTGACATCAAGTAGGTATTAAATTGCTGACATATTTCACAAAAGAACAAAGATTTGCCATATACAGAATCTACGAAGACAACATGTTTAGTGTATTTGATCTTAGAAACTTCGTACTAATACTGTTCATCGTCTTTGAAGCGGTCATTGAGATTGGGGATCGAACCGGTATATCGCCTTATAAAATACAATCCAGTAAAAAATTAAGCCCCTGTTTGGTGCACTTTTTTTGTAAAAAAATGCATTTTTACTATTGATGTGATAGGAAATATATGGTTAAAAAAGAAGAAAAAGTTATTGATGTGATGAAAAATATTATTTTATTGAAAATGTGTGATTAAAAATGAATAGAATAATGAGAATGAAAAAAATAATGTGACTCAAACAAGGCCTCGGTGTGAAAAAATGCGCTGTGATAGGCTAAGTTTGACTTTTGTTTGGCTTTCCATGGAAAGTATAAGGTTTTTCCATGGAAAGTATAGGGTTCTTTAAATAGAAATAAGTAAAGAATACGAGCATTAAGTCATGATTTTCCTTCAAGAAGGATATTAGTATTAATTAATATGATGGTTAGCTTTCTTGGTTGTCCTAATTTTCTTTGTAATGTGTTTCTTGATAATAAGTTAATTATTGTAGAATAGTATATTATGTGGGGGATTCCTAACTTTTGTTTTGTCGAATTAATTACAAATTAAGCGTATTAGAGTCTATGATGTACGATAACATGATTTCTAATTTTTTTTTTTTGACGTAGGAACTCGCAATCGCTACTTGTGAGTGCGCACCGGGTAAACCTCACTACATGTGCAGTAGCCCACAAACCACACAGGAGAGATAAACCGCACTAGGCAAGCCCGGTGCGACGAGTTTGACCGAGGAAGTATTGGCAGGGAATTCGAACTCGTGACCTTCGGTCTCCGCGTTTACCTGCTCCACCAACTTGGCCACTCCCGAAGGGGTAACATGGTTTCTAGTATTGCATTAAATAAGAAATAGTCCAAGGGAAATAATTAATGTTTTTTTTTCTTGGTCTGAACTTATAATCTGATAAGTACTTATTGATCATATTATGCAGGCATTGAAGCGATAATAAGCAAGCTGTTTCTAAATTATTTGCGAAATGGCTTCTAACACAACAACCAAATGTCCATCACCTACGAAAGCTACGTCAAACGGGGGTGTTCCAAGGAGACAATCCTCTCGATTACGCACTTTCTCTTTTGATTCTACAGATATTTTTAATGGTTGTGCTCACCCTGTTGCTCGCCTATATTCTTAGGCCATTGAGACAGCCACGCGTTATTGCTGAGATCATCGTAAGCTTCTACTATCTCATATCGAATTCACGGGAATCTTTGTTTTTCAAGTATTTTCTTTTTCCAGCTTCTTTTTTTTTTTACGTGAATTATGGTGATTTCTAATTAATTCATATTGACCCTTGTTAGGAAAGGCATATTCTTAAAGCCAAGATTTCACATTGTTTTTCTATCATCTGTTTGAATCTTTAGTTACTGTTAGGTGGTAGGTACTTACTTTACAAGAGAATTGCAATATTTCTAAGTTGACTTCTATTATTTTATAGGCATTATTGTGCCTGCATCGATAGGAAACCATGATTACACGATGAACTAATCCCATCTGTGGGGATAAGTAGGAAAAAAAAGCTAAGATTTTATTGATTATACTATTAAGTTGTGTCGGTACTAAATATACACTTCGCATGTAAGAACTAATGAAATTGGCTAATTGGTTTGGCAGGGAGGAGTTCTGCTCGGTCCATCTGCTTTAGGCCGGAATCATAAATTTCTTAATGCTGTTTTTCCGCCTAGGAGCTTAACAGTTCTGGATACTGTTGAGGCTCGAACCTGTGATCTATAATGTGCTCCTAAAATTGGCTTAAAATCGTGTTTCTGCTGGATGCGTTTTTCTTAATGGTGCACTTATTATGAGATGGTGACACGTAGGTTATTTCTGGCCCTTGGATTGTTGCCTTGGTGATGTGTGATATATATATACGTGCACATTGGAAGATATTTTAATTCTTTCGTCTTTTGAGTTCTTCGTTCCTTCTGGGTTCTTCTGAGAGTCCATTTTCTTGTAGATTAGGGTTGGAATTCTTCGTGTTCTTCATCTCTCATGATGAACATGTAATACTGAGATTATATTAGTTATTAGCCTCTGTAATATGTTATTTTGAGCGATTGCTATGAGATTAGGGTTTTCTTGTAATTGCGGTTTCAGTTGGCTGTTTTTTGGGTTTTTTCGTGATTCCCTTTTAGATTTGCAGTTCTGTGAGAAAGAGATAAGTATATTGTGCATTTCTCTTGTATTTGGAGGAACTATTTGTAACTTGTTGTCATTTTGAGCTTATTATTGCAACCGAGCGAATATCCATTATTTGGATGCTCAACGGGGAATGTAGGCGTTGAATTTGATAGTCGAACCTCAGGGCTTAGGCCGAAACAATTCTTTGTGTTCAATCTTTACTTTTCTTTAAATTTTATTTTCTAACTTGTTGGAATCTTGTTTTAATATCGTGTCTTTGGGTCTTTTCAGTGGTATCAGAACCTGAACTGAGAACAAGATACCTGAATCTTTGTAGAAGGAGTTCGATCTGTTGCAGATCACAAATTTTTGGAACTGCTGTTAAGGAAGTCTCAAAGATATTGAGTTTCTTAAAACTTGCTGGGTGATATATTTCTAACTTTTGAAAAGTTTCTTTTTCGTATTAGGGTTTCTCGATTCTTTCCCAGATCTACCATACACCAAAACCCCCTGGAGACTAATCTTTGTCTAAAGACTCGTACGTGGTATTGGGAATTTGAGACAAATCCAGTATGAGGGTGTATCTAGAGGATCTTGCAGGAGAAGTCTATGAAACATAGACTTTGTGATATCTGTTAGTGTGTCTTTTAATTGAGCTTGCTCTGACTAAAACTGTGAAATCTTATATTGCTAAGTGTACTAATGTGATTTTAAGCTGATGAAATTGCTGTGAGTCTCTGATTGTGCCTTACTAATATCTTGAACACCTATTTGTGTATCATCTTATTAATTCAAAATGGCTTCTGCTAAGTTTGAAGTTCCACAATTTGATAGTAGATGTGATTTTTATATTTGGTGTCAAAAGATGAAGGAAATTTTAATGCAAATGAGAGTTGCTAGGGCTCTTGATAATAGTTGGCCTTTAGATTTGCTTCATGCTAAGAAAACTGAACTTGAAGAGGTTGCATGGAGTACTATTTTCTTGTACTTGTCTGATAATGTTGTGAGAAAAATTGGTGAAACCAAGACTGCTTCTGAACTTTGGGCCAAACTGCATGCTAAATATGTGACTAAGACTATTTCTAATAAATGTTTTTTGCTTAAACAATTCTTTTCTTTTAAAATGGACCCTTCTGTTGATTTAGATGAAAACTCAAATAGATTTACCAAGTTGACCCAAGACTTAGCCAACTGTGATGAAAAGCTTTCAAAAGATCAATTGGCTGTAGTCTTGTTAAACTCCATTAATGACAAACATAGAGACATCAAGTTTGCTCTTGAATATGGTAAGGCTTAGATTACTACTGATGAAATCATTATTATTTTAAGAAATAAAGCTCTTGAAATTAAATTTGAGACAGTCATTATGGGGATAACCTGCTTGCTAAGGGAAAAGGGTTTGGTAAGTCTAATCTTCACTCAAAGTCCTTAAATGAAAATATGAACAAGTGGCATGATAAAAGCAAATCCAAGAATAAGGCAAAAGGCAAGAAATGCTATCACCGTGATAAAATTGGTCATTTTATTAAAGATTGTTACAAAAAAAAGAATGAAGCAAAATGTAAGGCTTCTGATTATGGGAATGATGCTATAGTCTGCAATAAAAATAATATTGAAGATGGTTTAGTCCTTGTTAATAATGAAAAGAAGCTATGTGAAGAGTGGATACTTGATTTTGGCTGTTCTTTTCATATGTGCCCCAATAATAACTGTTTTCTTGATTTTGAAACAACAACTGGGGGGCAAATAATAATGGGGAACAATTTGACTTGTAAAGTTAAAGGAATATGAACTGTTAAACTACTTCTAGAAAATGACAATGTATATTCCTGAAAGATACAAGATATGTACCTGAATTAGAGAGGAACCTGGTGTTTCTAAGCAAGTTGGATGACTCGAGTTTGACATAAAATTGGGTCAAGGACATATTAAAATTCTTAGTGGGTCTGACTTGGTCATTAGCATCCCTAAGAGACATGGTCTTTATTTTTTTAATGCTAAACATTTACTTGGCTTAACTGCTGCTGCTTTACCTGACACCTTTACTTCAACAAATTATGGCATGAAAGACTTGGTCACATTGGCAAGAAAAGTTTGATGTCTTACAAAATAAAGGAGTTTTTGGAAAACAAAACCTTGATGATTTTGGTTCCTATGAACAGTTTGTTATTGGCAAACAAGTTAAGTTACATTTCTTACCTGGAATTCATAAATCCAAACAAAAACTTGAATATCTGTATGCTGATCTGTGGGGTCCTGCCTCAATGACTACCTTAACTGGTTTTAGATATTATGTTTTGATCATTGATAATTTTTCTAGAAAAATCTGAGTTTTTTATTAAAATCAAAAGATGAAACATTTTCTGTTTTCAAGGATTGAAAAACACAAATTGAGAACCAAACTGGTCATAAGATGAAGACTCTAAGAACAGATAATTGTTTGAAATTTTGCAATTATGAATTCAATAATTTCTACAAAGAACATGGCATTTTGAGACATTGAACAATTGTTTACACTACTCAGCAAAATGGCATAGCTGAAAGAATGAATAAAACTTTATTAAATAAAGTAAGATGCATGCTTTTGAGTTGTGGTTTACCTAAGCTGTTCTGGGCTGAAGCTGTAAAAATAGCTGCTTATCTTGTAAATAGAACCCATACTAGTTCTTTAAATTTTGAAGTGCCTGAAACTGTTTGGTCTGAAAATTTTGTTAGCTATTCTCATCTGAAAATATTTGGCCGTGCTGCATATGCTCATCAAAATATTGGTAAATTGGAACCTAGATCACTTAAATGTGTTTTCTTGGCTTATGGTGAAAATGTTAAAAGCTATAGACTATGGGTTAAAAATAAAAAAGGCTATAGGGTGATTGTTAGAAGAGTTGTTATCTTCAATGAGTCTATTATGCCATGCTTAGTAGGGAAAGAAAATAACTTGACTGATAAAGATGTTCAATTTGAGGTGGAGCCTTCTTTAATTGAAAATAAAACACCTGCTTTTGCTGTTGATGAATCTGATCTTGATGATAATGATATTCATGTTTCTGAAACTGGAGATCAAACTGATTCTTCTCCTCTGGCTCTTGATGAATATCAACTCACAAGAGATAAAGAAATGAGACAGATTAGACCTTCTGCAAGGTTTGACAATGATGATTTTGTTTCATTATTTACTTATCAAGATCAATTTGAGAATGAACCTAACTCCTATAATGATGCCATAAACTGTAAATATTCTGTACTTTGGAAAGTTGCTATGGATGATGAAACGAGTTCACTCCTTAAAATTAAGACCTGGGAATTGGTTAAAAGACCTAAAGACCAAAAACTTATTAATTGCAAGTGGACCTATAAGATAAAGGAAGGTGAAGGGGGGAATAAAAATGTTAGATATAAAGCTAGACTGGTAGCTAAAGGGTTCACACAAAAGGAAGGTGTTGATTATATTGAAATTGTTTCCCCTGTTGTTAAATATACCACCATAAGATACTTGCTCTTGTTGTTCAATTTAGATGGAAACTTGACCAATTAGATGTAAAAACTGCTTTTCTCTATGGCGATTTAGATGAAAATATCTATATGAGACAACATATTGGTTTTATTAAAGGTAACCCTAAAAATGTTATATGTCTGTTAAAGAAATCTCTTTATGGTATTAAACAAGTCCCGAGACAATGGTATAAAAGGTTTGATACCTTTGTTTTGAAACATGATTTTCAAAGAAGCAATTATGATGTTTGCCTCTACTATAAAGGTAAAGGAGGTAAAAGTTCTTTGTACTTACTTCTCTATGTTGATGACATGTTACTTGCTAGTTGTAATAAATCTGTAATTGATGATATCAAAATGAAATTGAAAACTGAATTTGATATGAAAGATCTTGGCTCAACCAAGAAGATCCTTGGTATGCTGATTTTAAGAAATAGAGATAAGGACATGTTATTTTTGCATCAACATGATTATATGGTAAAACTTCTGAAAAGATTTAACACGTTTGACTGTAAACCTGTTGCCTTACCTCTTTTAAATCATTTTAAACTTTCATCTGAATGTTGTCCTAAAACTGATGAAAATTTTGCTAGAATGTCTAAAATTTCGTATGCAAATGATATTGGATCCGTCATGTATCTAATGGTAAGTACAAGACCTGACATTGCTCATAATATTGGTGTACTTAGTAGATTTATGAGTAATCTAGGTGAAGAACACTTGAATGCTTTAAAATGGATTTTAAGATATTTGAAATGTNAGTACAAGACCTGACATTGCTCATAATATTGGTGTACTTAGTAGATTTATGAGTAATCTAGGTGAAGAACACTTGAATGCTTTAAAATGGATTTTAAGATATTTGAAATGTACTTTAAATTTAGGTCTTGTGTTTAAAATGAACAAAAGAGGAATTATGTTAAAGGGGTTTATTGATTCTGATTTTGCTGGGATAGAGACAACAATAAATCTACTTCTGCTTATTTCTTTACTCTATGTGATATTGCTATAAGTTGGAAATCTCAATTACAAAAAGTTGTTGCTCTATCTTCAACTGAAGCAGAATATATTGCTGCTTCTGATGCTGTTAAAGAAGGGATTTGGCTATGTAGATTGTTAAATGAACTTGACTTTGTTGATGAAAATGCAATTTTGTATTCTGATAATCAAAGTACCATACATTTTAAGTAAAAATCCCATGTTTCATGATAGGACTAAGCTTATAGACATTACTTATCATTTCATTAGAGATATTATATCAAAATGAATTATGAAAATTGGTAAAATTCCTTCTCAGATTAATCCCTCAAATATGGGAACTAAGATAATACCTTTAAACAAGTTTCTTAATTGTTTGAAGTTGTTATCTATTGATACTATATGATATCATACAGGTACTTAGAGTAAATGAAAAATATTTGATGATGTTTGCACTTGGCTTCACTTGTTAACCCAATTTTTGGTAGCAAGTTGAAGATTGTTGAGGCTTGAACCTGTGATCTATGATGTGCTCCCAAAATTAGCTTAAAATCATGTTTCTGATGGATGCGTTTTTCTTAAAGGTGCACTTATTATGAGATGGTGACACATGGGTTATTTCTGGCCCTTGGATTGTTGCCTTGGTGATGTGTGATATATAGACATGCACAGTGGAAGATATTTTAATTCTTTTGCCTTTTGAGTTCTTCGTTCCTTCTGGGTTCTTCTGAGAGTCCATTTTCTTGTAGATTAGGGTTTGGGTTCTTCGTGTTCTTCATCTCTCATGATGAACATGTAATATTGAGATTATACTAGTTATTAGCCTCTGTAATCTGTGAGAAAAAATAAGTGTCTTGTGCCTTTCTCTTATATTTGGAAGAATTATTTGTAACTTGTTGCCATTTTGGGCTTATTAGTGCAACCGAGCGAATATCCATTATTTGGATGTTTAACGGGGGATGTAGGCGTTGGATTTGGTCACCAAACTTCCGAGGCTTAGGCCGAAACAATTCTTCGTGTTCAATCTTTACTTTTCTACAAAGTTTATTTTCTGACTTGTTGGAATCTTGTTTTAATATCGTGTGTTTGTACCTTTTCAGATACCATCGCAAACTTCGGCCTCCTCTTCTTTCTATTCCTCGATGGCCTTGAGCTCGATCCAAGATCCTTAAATGGACTGGGAAAAAAGTATTAAGCATTGCCCTTGCAGGAATCAGTGTTCCATTTGCTCTAGGAATTGGGACATCATACATACTCCGTGGAACTATTTCCCAGTGTGCAAGTCATGCCCCATTTTTAGTCTTCATGGGAGTGGCCCTATCTATTACTGCATTTCCTATCTTGGCTCGAATTTTGGCCGAACTCAAGCTTTTAACTTTGATGTTGGTTGAATGGCCATGTCCACTGTTGCAGTCAACGATGTGGTTGCTTGGATTCTTCTTGCTCTAGCTATTGCATTATCAGGCATGGGGCATTCGCCACTTGTTTCATTGTGGGTCTTTCTGTGTGGTTCTGGTTTCATAGTTTTATGCATCTTAATTGCCTCTCCGTTTTTCAAATGGATGGCACGACGTTGCCCTGAGGGTGAGCCAGTCAACGAGATATATGTATGTGCAACATTAGTTGCTGTTTTGGCTGCTGGATTTGTAACTGATTCTATTGGAATTCATGTACTGTTAGGAGCTTTTGTGCTTGGAGTACTTGTTCCAAAGGAGGGACCATTTGCCGGTGCCCTTGTTGAAAAAGTTGAAGATCTCGTATCCGGTCTTTTTTCTTCCTCTGTATTTCGTCTCAAGTGGATTAAAGACGAATGTAGCCATCATTCAAGGGGCGCAGTCGGGGGGTCTTCTCGTTTTGGTCATATTTACAGTGTGTTTTGGGAAGATCATTGGCAATATTCTCGTGTCACTCTCCTACAAGGTGCCCTTTAAGGAAGCTGCGACTCTCGGTTTCCTTATGAACACTAAGGGCTTAGTCGAGCTCACTGTTCTCAACATTGGGAAAGACCGTGGAGTAAGTTAATGCTTTATGTAATATTTGGTACTGCACACTACTTAACTGTCCATATCCACGTATTTGCATTTGGACTTGTTCGTTTCTCATTTAATAAAAAATTTTCTCGTCTATGTAGGTTTTGAATGATCAAACATTTGCAATCATGGTTTTGATGGAAAATTGGAGACAACACGAGCTGACTTGAGGTATGTGAACCGGAGGGTTCTTGAGCATGCACCGACGAATATGCTGCACATTGATAGGCTTTCGGTTTACTCGATTCAAATCCGATGAATACTTGTATCGTTTTTAAAAGCATTTATCTACTCCCAGTATCCTCTCTTAATTATTTTAATTTTCTATTTTTTAGCCACTTTAATTCGTACATATCTCGAGCATTAGAATATAATCTACATCACCAAAAGAATTGGCCGATTTTGGTTGTTGGTAGGGATGGGGTGGGGTGGGGGTTGTTCAGCTTCCACGTTAGATGCCAAAAACATTCTGAAAAAATAAAGACCTTAAGGTGAGACAGAACAAAAAAACAGACAGAAACATATGTCCTAATAAAAAGAAGGACAAAATTCTCCATCAAATCCTTACAGCTACTAAAATTGATTATGG
>CAIGRP010018760.1:0-19194 GCA_903798385.1 Fraxinus cuspidata
TTTTCAGTTTTAACGTATAGGGTTAGAGTTAGGTTATTGAGTTAAGAGTTTACTAGTATTGTTAATTGAGTCAGAATTTTGGGGTAGCCAAATTGTCAAAATTGCCCAATTAATTTTGAAAATGAATAATGGAAAGTCCAATGTCCAATCAATTTTTTTTAACGGATAATCGGTTCGAGGCGGGGCAGCATCGCTAAATACCATACCAGCCCCACCCCGAATCGGGTTATTAAAATCAAAACCATAACCACCACATTGCACCATCGGTTCGATTTTTTTTGCCCCATACGGTTCGGGTAACCGCGATTTTCAGTTTTAACGGTTCGAATTGCCATCCCTACATGTGATTGAAAACAATCATACGACAAATAATAAAATAAATTAAAGTGTCAGGCACCGAATATCATAATATAAGTGGACCCACTTGTTCTCAGGAGTAAATTTATGCACCACGTGAACTGTTCATGATGGAAAAGATGGTCAAAATTAGTATTTTCTGCATATGGATATCACGTGTGTATTCCGAAATTAATAACCTCTCTACCAGTGCATGCACGAGACATTTATTGCAATGTTTCTTAAACCTTTTTTTTTAAGTAATTAAATACATGCAAATTCATGAGCTGGCAAAATTATTCAGGTTTTTAATCTCAATTTGCATGATTTTGACTTTTCTACGATTAAACGGGAGAAGTAAATGATATTATTAAGAAAAATTGCATTATAATCTCTTGCGTATCTCTATGAGTAATATTATTCATAACCAACAACTGTAATAGTCATTCTATATGACAACTTGTTATTTGAGCATTAATTTCCTGCAATTCAATTGACTCAAATAATAAATTAATGCCTCAAATAACAAGTACAACATAAGATAAGATGACTATTACAAACGTTGACTGTGAATAACCTTACTCATTTTTTATTGGCAGCAACGTAATTGCTAACTTGCCAGTTCGGTGTGAAGTTTATCCTTAGTGGTGAATTTATATCTATTCGATAATTCGAAAGTCAATTTTTCATATCAATCAAAAAGCTATGATGCCCTGAGAAAGATTTACAATTGAAATAAGCCGATTTATTTCAAAATCCAGCATATGGTCTCGTGTGTTTTATTATTTATGACCCGCCAGAAAATCTGGTCCTTAAGCTCTTGTTTGATACCATTATTTTCAATATATATTTTTTTTTCTATTACACCTTTTTAATAAAATAATATTACATGTAAATCCAGTTTATTTATTTATTTTTTAACTCTACATTCTTCGTCAATATATTATTATAAATGCATTATTCAATAAAATGGGTTCAAACATATTTAAATAGTAAAATATTAGAATCAAGACAAGGGAGCAACATATCTCAGGGATGGGAAATATTGCAGAAATTTTCCTCATCTTATACTTTAATCAAACAATTATTTCATAATTATTGTCACATCATGTTTACAGATTGTCGTGCATTCATTACTTATTAAAGTTTTAGGGTGCGTTCGATTATCAATATTTTCCATGAAAAGTATTTTTGAAATTATTACATGTTGATCCTGAACTAGAATGCTCATTCCACTTTCTAAGAAATATACAGAGGGACGAGCGTGAAGCAATGGCAGAACAAGAAGTAAGAGCAGCTAATGAAAATAACCAACAACGTGCTATTCGGGATTACGTCAGGCCTGTGGTCAATGGTAATTATTCCTGTATTGCGCACCCGGCTATTACTGCAAATAATTTCGAACTAAAGTCAGGATTAATACACATGGTGCAACAGAATCAGTTTGTGGAAGCTCCGACATAAGACCTAAATGCCCATTTGAGCTCTTTTCTGGAAATTTGTGATATAGTGAAGATGAATGGAGATACCAAAGAGGAAATTAAACTTCGGCTTTTCTCTTCTCCTTGAGGGATAATGTCAATGCTTGGTTCTAGTCACTACCATATGGTTCCATCACGACTTGGGAGGGGTTAGCTCAGAAATTTCTAAAAAAAAGTTTTCCACCATCCAATGCAGCTCAATTGCGGAGTGAAATTGGTCAATTTAGACAATCTGACTTCGAGCCATTTTATGAAGCGTGAGAGATTCAAAGACCTTCTTAGAAAGTGTTCTCAACATGGTTTTCAGAATTAGATGCAAATCGAACTCTTCTACAACGAGTTGAATGGTCAAACAAGGACAATAGTGGATTCTGCAGCATGAGGAACTCTGATGTCCAAGACCATGGGTGTGGCGTATTCATTGCTGGATGAGATAGCTACTAATAGCTATCAATGGCCAAGTGAGCGTTCAAGTGCTAAGAAAGTTGCTGGCCTTTATGAGGTGGATCATATCACAGCCATTGCAGCTCATATTTCATCTCTCACTACTCAAATAACTGTATTAACATCACATGGAACTCAGAAGAAAACAGACTCCATCATGGCTGCTTCCACTTTATGAGTCCAAGTCAGAAAAAAGGAGCAAGTTCGGTATGTGAATGGCAGAAACTTCAATCAGAGAAGAAACTACTCAGCAAACCAGTACCATCCAGGACTGCGAAACCATGAGAATTTCTCTTATGGTAACAATGTTAACGTGCTACAACCACCATCTCGGTTTAATAATCAGGCTTCTTCTGAAGGAAAGCTATCATTGGAGGATATTTTGGGAACCAAGTCAAGACTTGACAACATCGAGACCCATATGACCAACTTAGGGAGCCACAGTGAAGAATTTGGAGGTGCAAATTGGTCAGATAACAACTATAATACAATCCCAACAAAAAGGAAAATTTTCTAGTGACACAGAGGTTAACCCAAGGGAGCACTGCAATGCCACCACATTAAGGAGTGGTAAAGAAGTTGAAGAAAAAAAAGGTTGTAGGGCCTACACCGGATCACATACTTACAGACGAAGAGCAGATTGAAATGCAGAAGACCGAAGCAAAAGCAACAAAAGAGATTAATAAACCTTACTCAATCTCATTTCCAGACAACCCATATATCTTGAAGCCCCATCTGCCATTCCCACAGAGATTCATGAAGAAGAAATTTGATGAGCAGTTCGCAAGGTTCCTGGAAGTCTTCAAGAAAATCCACATCAACATTCCTTTTGCAAATACCTTGGCTCAATTGCCTAACTATTCCAAGTTCTTAAAGGAAGTGATGTCAAAGAAGAGAAAGTTGGATGAGTTTGAGAAGGTTAAGCTGATAGAAGAGTGTAGCGCTATTCTTCAGAAGAAGCCTCCTCAGTAATTGAAAGATCCAGGTAGCTTCAACATTCCTTGCAATATTGGTGGTATCACATTTGATAAAGCATTGGGTGACCTTGGAGCTAGCATTAACTTGATGCCCCNGACCTTGGAGCTAGCATTAACTTGATGCCCCTATCAGTGTTCGAAAAGTTAGGTCTTGGAGAAGTGAAACCCACAACCATCACCTTGTAACTGGCAGACATATTAATTACATACCCCAAGGGCATTATTGAAGATGTATTGGTGACTGTCGATAAGTCCATCTCTTCGGTGGACTTTGTGGTGTTGGACATGGAAGAGGATGAGAAAGTGCCATTGATTCTTGGTAGACCCTTTCTTGGCTACTGGAAGAGCGGTGATTGATGTACAAGAAGGGAAGTTAACACTGTGGGATAATGAGGAGCGGGTCATGTTTAGCATACATCAACAGGAAAAATCCTCAGAAAAAGTTAACACATGTCATATGGTCCAATCAATTGATGAAGTGAAGGGTAAAATTGCAAAAGAACATTGTTCCATGACCCTTTAGAGCAATGCATGGCAACCGATTACTCGAAGATTGCTACAACTGATACCAAAAGCTATACACTGACCAATGAAGTAGTGGATTTCATTTTAACTCAGGAAGTCGATCCACCTGACAGATTGAAGAACTACATTGAAGAACCTCGAAACCTCCCAACATTATCAAATCAAAAGTGGTTTCAGAAGTTATACCGGAGTTAAAACTGTTCAACTCTATTGGTCATGCTACAGTGAAGAAGAATACAATGCCAAGGGTAAAGTTTAGGAAGAAGAGAGAAGTGCCACCTGACGATCCAACGTAGACATCTCGATTATGTCAAGCTAATGACGTTAAAAGAGCACTTCTTGGGAGGCAACTCAAGCTTTCATTATTTATTTAATTTTTAAAAAAAAATTATAAGATAGTCATCTAAGAGTTTATTTAGGAATCCATCAGCCATAGCCCATATTTCCTTAGGTTTTTGAGTAATCGAGTTTGTTATTAAATGTTTGAGCTAAGTAACACATGCTCACGTATTTCATATCTACAATTTGAATTTTTTTTTCAGAAATATGACGTCACGAAACACTCAAACCAACATTGACAATGAGGAAACGAGATAAATCTCAAGTTTGGGAGAGAAGTATGACAAATATCCATCAAATCTAGCATCATAAGCATCAAAATGGCATAGGCAATGTAGTTAAAATCAAGGAAGTCTTCCTCACTTTTCTTTAATTTTATATTGAGTACAATGTTCAATTTAAGTTTGGGGTGTATTATAAATTAACTAATTGCCTAATATTTATTATTTTTTGTGATTTGTGTGTATTTTTTATTATTTTGTGTTATTTGTGTGCATGTTTAATAAAAATAAAAATAAAAATTGTTTTTATTTTTGTTTTGCATGCTATGAATTCCAGTTTTGAAAGGCAATTTGTTTTGTTTTCCAATAACACAATCTTCACATAATTTTACATTTACAATATTATCACTTCCAAAATATTTCAGTTTACTTAGAATCATCATTCCCTTTTCAATAATATGGCCTAGTCTCCTATGCCAAATTAGGGCTTTATCATCATGAGATTTCACAACTGCAGAACTGTTTCCAACTAAAGGTTCAGCTTGTAGTGTGAAAATCTCATTGGATCTAGAAGAAAAAAATATTTCTTTTGAGTTAAGACTTATCTTGATAAGACCTTTATGAATCCTTATTCATATTCATCATCAAGTTGTCCTAAAGAAATCAAATTTCTTTGAAGATAAGGAACATACATATTCTGAAACAATTCAAGAGTGTGATTATTTTCTAATAAGAGCTTAAGGTTTCCAATACCTTTTATTTGACATGTCATATTATTATCCACTTGAACTTGATCTCCACTTAGATCAATAAAATCAGTGAACCATTCCCTAATGGGACACATATGGAAGGAACAACCAGAATCAAGAACCCATTCATTTATGTTTCTTTTAGTTGAAGTAACAACGACAACTCCCTATATTTCAAATTCATTTATGCAGGCAATATCTACATACCCTTCTGTATTTAAATTTTCCTTCCATATCAGATATTTTCTTGAATCAATCTTTTGTGAGATATCCTGTTTTGCTACAGTAATAGCATTTTCTGACTTACAGCTTAGGTTTTGGTTGGTTCTTATTCTGATTCCTGAACTTAGGAAATCGTGATTTTCCTTTCTTATGAGAATTAAAGTCGCGTTCTCTATTTTTTAAAGATGATATAACAATATCAATATTAAGTTCAGTTCTCTCATACTCTAAAGCATTTCTCAGTTCTTTGTATTTATTACCCAGTGCATTCAACAGAGCAACTTGTTGATCTTCAGATAGTTTTTATCACAGTCAGTTAGTTCTTAAACTAGTCTTGTGAATTTGTCAATGTTTTCTTCTAAACTGGAGGAGGGATTAAATCTAAATTGTAGAATTGTCTAAGAAGATAACATTTTTTGGGCATTGTTTTAGTTAGATAAAGATATTCTAGCTTGGTCCAAAGACCCTTTGTATTAGTAGTTTCCCCAACCTTTCTAATAACAGTATCAGATAGATGAAGAAATATAGAAATCCAAGCAATCTCATCTAACTCATGCCTTCTATAAGCACAAAATTTAGTACCCCAAGTTCCTTCAGTGGCAGCATCACACCTCTGTTGTAATAACAGAGCCCTCATTTTCCGATGCCACAAACTAAATTCTCCAGTCCATCTCCAAATTTCTACTTCAAATTTATGTACAATGGTCATGATTACAAACAAACTTATAGATTCAAGTTTATAAACTACGCTGAGTATAACAAGTATAGACAAGGTATTGAAAGTTAAAAGAAACAGATATTACACAATTATAACAAGATAAGCAACTGATCAACAAGTGCAAATATATAAAGCTAAATCGTCAATTTGAAAAGTATAAGGAGTGATGACCCTTAATTCCCCTACTCTCTCAAATTCCTAGACCCTCAAATGAGATCTTGGACAAAGGAAAGTAGAAGATGATTAATTATCTTAATAACAAAATCAAAGTAGACAAAACAGTTTAATAATTGAGTGAGAAATTAGAGGAGTACGGAGAATTATACCAAAGTTGAAACGTCAATGTTTTAGAAAGAGAAGTATTGTAGGAAAGTACCAAAATGGGTTCAGTTATCTAGCATAATGCACAAAGTACCAACGAGTCACAACAACTCGATGTGATCAGGAGTGAGTCAAGAAAAACTAGCAAAAATCGGAGTGAGTCAGATCAACTCATTGTCACTCAGAACGAGTTCTCAAAGGAACCACAACTCAGTAACGAGTCAAACAGCCAAAGCACCAAGAACTCAGTGAAAAAGCAAGATTTTAAAGATCAGTGCCAAACTAGTTGGGTTTTCACAAAAAAATCATTGAATCAACAAATCTTGATAATCAGACACTAAGAATCAAGAAATTTTAAAAAGACATCCAATTAATAATTGGATTGAAAGAAAAAGGGAATAAAAAACCTTCAGAAAACACAATTTGTTTTCAAAAAAGATTCAAGGGTTTTTGAAACGTTCAAATCTGCAATTTGTTTTAACTCTAACCCTAACCTCCTTTAAAAAGATTGCTATGATACCACTTGTTGGTCTCAAAATCAAGATTTGCATACCAAAATCAAAAGCAGAAAAAATAAAATGAAAGAAAAGAAGAACACATAGATTTTTCGTCCCTTAGAGCCCAGATGTTCAGCTTGAAAGCCTACTCACCCGTTGAACATCTACAAAGAATATTATGCTCGAATCCACAAAGAACCACAAAGAACGGTACAGAATGTACGAAGAAATCGAACACTGAAGTTTCCTTTCACCTCTCTAATACAAAACCCTCTTCTCACAACCTCTAAAATTGTACACCAAATACAATCTAACAATACAAATAAGATATTACACAGATCAGAATCAGAATATCATAATGAAGATGAAGAGATAAAAACACTCAGAGAGGAGATGAAGGAATCCCTAGAAAATACACCACAATACTATCAAAGAGTCGAGATGGGGGTCATAAAACCACCCTTAAAGTATTCCATCCAGCGGTCCTGGGTATGCCACATGTAAGGTCAAGATCAATCAATCTATTTAAAACAAACAACCTGGTGCCCCAATTACACAGCAAAGCCCAATGACAAAAGGAAGAGACCCAATAACACAGAATAGAGAGGCAGCCCACAACATTGATAATACTGTATATATGGTACTAGTGCTAGATGTCGTAATAGAATGTGACATCATCACATGGTTATGTTTATTGTCGATTGTATTGGTCATCTTATGATGGCAGTCTGATGTTGGCATTCGAGAGGGTAAACAAGATGTATTGCATGCTAAAGTGTAATTCAGCATTTGGAATAGGGTGCAGGGCCATCAAAAGCCGTGTTTGACATGCTGATATATAGTTCAAAATAGAATTCACCTGTGCATTGTATAAAGTTTTGTCTTCCATCATCAGAGGTTCCATTGGATGGTCCGTCTTCGATGCGGTTGAAAATTAGTTGTACACATTCCATGACTCGACATTGGGGAGCACAATTGTCTTGAACGATGGTTTTGATTAGATCGGCTCGAAATGTATTCACGAATTTTATCGATTATATTGTAATAATTGTTTATTCTGCACGTTGATTATAATTCTATGCATTCTCGTTGCATGATCGCGTAGCATTAACACCGAAAAATGTCCATGTCGATATCAAATTAAACTGAATTGTGTGTTGTGCCCGGTTGCATGAAGGTGGAAATTTGAACTCTGGGTTAATTCGGACTGCGGTTTCGATGGTCAGATCACGCAGCGCTGCAAGGTGGGAGCAACTCAAGGGATAAGGTCTGCCCTCAGTGGCTAGCACATAGAAAAAAATGGATAGATCTTTATTTAGCGATTTTGTTAGAATGGTGAAAATGAAGTTTTCCTGTAAGCTATTGCATGAATTGTTGAAGATGATGATTAGGTTCAGCAAGCATAAACACGGATGGTTTACGTTCGACTATAATCTCGCCAAATTTAGCTTGGTAGAGTTTCCTTAATCACAAGATTGCAGTGTGGTGTCCATCGAGGGTCAAGAAGCATAATGCCCAAAAAGGGACTGAGGGCTGGATGTGGATTACTGTGGTCGGTGGAAGGTTTAAGAATCAAAGAATTGATGGCAACCTTCAACAGATGCGAAGACGCCACAGATAAATACAAATTGGGATTGGTCAGATGTCGACATTGTATAGTATTTACTCTTGAAATAACCAACCGGTTAAACAAACGGCTCTGGCCCTGTTGACAATGAAGAGATATTTAACGCATATCAAAGGGATCGCAAGTCCTACTACCTTCTCTGGTACCCTATAATGGGAAGGGAAAGAAGTGTGAAATCAGACAAAGTTCTAAGGAAACCACGACATTTGTACAAATACGTGGGGCTAAACAATGAAATCGTCAAACTTTAAAACCAAACCAAAATCGCTTTTTTTAAACCGTTGGTTTGGGTCCACATGAAACCGTCAACGTTTTATTTTTGAACCGAACAAACCGTTTTAAAGTGATTTGGTTTAGGTTTCAATCTTCGCAAACTGTTTATTAAAAATAAATAAATAAATAAATAAAAATAAAATCTGAAAATAAATTAATCTAAATTTTATCTAATCCAATTAAAACTAAACACATCCCAATTTAAAAAATACATTTATATTAGACATAACTCAATTAAATTCAATACCTACATCCTAATTAATAAATTAATCATACTTAGATACCTACACGTCATCGCAACCGTGAATATAAAATCCTCAAATTGGATGAAGTATTGAACAACCGCTGCTAAATCATATTTATCGACCATACATTACAATTAAGTAGAAAATTAAATCTAGATTTTAGTTCAAGCTTACACATTTCTTTTCATTCGACTAATAATTTTCTCGAAAATTTCGCCTCAATTTGTAAGTCGGTTTATCTAAATTTTCTTAATTTTTGATAATTGTTTGCTATGTTATTTTGTTCTAATTATTGTCAGGCTCCTATAAGTTTTTAGCTGAGTGCGTGTTTTATTTATTTGCATCTCAATTTCATGGTTATGTCACTCAATTAATTATTTACATTTTGACTTAGTTTCATAATTTTACTTTTAATAGCTAAAATGATTTGGTGAATTACTTGAATGGTCGTTTTGAAGATTTGACCAATGAACATTTCAACATATTATTTTGGTGAAAATTAAATGCAAATAAATACAAGATTGTCCTTAAATTGTTAAAGATGTTTTAATTACGAATATCAACAATTATTTTTGAGTCAACATTCCCTATTTGTGGTCGAGTTCTTAATTATTTAGGAGTTCGTTGAGTGCAAATATAGTTGAGGTGGGAATCTGCTCTAAGAACGGTCACATAGTAACAATGAACCTATAGTAATTCATCAATATTTGGATATAGTAGAAGTATTGGATGATTCACATAAAGTTACAGTAGGTATTATCATATTTGATATTTCTATTCATTTCCTTTTATTAATTGTTTTATATCATTTAACTATAATCATTGAGCAAATGTACTATATGCTTATATTTATCGAGAGAATGAATCATGTCTTACAATTACAAATATTGCGCCAAATAGTATCGATTAAGAGGTTAAAATATTTTCAGTATATTTTTACATCATAATAATTGAATTATAATACTTTTGTTTGTAATAATTTTAATGATACTATTTATGTTTTAATGTGAAATCTTATACTAATATTTATGATTTAACTTATTCGATATATATTAATTTTTTCATCGTTAAATCGTGGTTTAAAACCGAGTCAAACCGAACAAGTGGTTTGGCTTTGAAATTGAAGTGGTTTGATTTGGTTTGGAAATTTCCAAATTGCTTTAAATGGCATAGTTTGATAATTTGTCTCAAACTATCTAAAGTGAATCGTGTTCTCCCTTAATTGCAAGTGCACGTTCGCCATGTAATGCTTAATTTTACTTTAGTGCAGTTTATCCACTAGCTCCGATTCATTTTGTTCACTGTGTATATAATATTATATATATGGGTCTATGGGGCTATCTCAATGCTTGAGAAACATTTCGTGATTAAACTCAGAAACAGATGTTCGATGTTATGTAATTTGAAGTAGTTTGACAATCGCAACAAGAAGACATACTAATTTTGTAAACTAGGTAATAATTCACGTTCAACTCGAATATTATTAGTTGTACACCCTCTTCTTCATTCTACTCAATGCGCGTGCACCGATTGTTTTCACTCTTCTTCGAAGATGCAGATTGTTGTGTGGACGACTCTTGAGCTGACACTACTTTTGACGTGTTTTCGATCTTATAGACCAATGAACGTGATTTCACTACAACATATCAACTCATATATAACTTGCAAAGAATGATATCTATCATCTTCTATAGCATTTTTTTAAAATCCTATTGTAGGTAGTGTTATTAAAAGTCTTACCTTTATTATATCATTTTTGAATGCTATTATAAAGTGCTATAAAAAAAAAACTTTATAATAGCATTTTGTTATCGTTATGATTTTAGCATTGTAGCATTCTTTTTGTGCAATTTTTTTTAATGTGATAGCATTTTTTATCCGTTATAACTTTGGCTTTAATAACATTTTTAATAGTCGTGATTACATATTCAACATCATTCTTTTTTTATCTAAATTTTTAAATATTTATAGCATCTATTGAATATAATGTATCGTTTTCAATAGCATTTTTATTGTAATGTATAAATATTAAATAACATTAATCCTAATTCATTAATAGTCAAATGTAAATATTCAAGAGCATTATTTTTTTGGACTAAAAGTATGAACAACAATAATCAAGTCAATAATAAATTCCAAAACAAATATCAACACTATACTGCACAAATACACAAGTGTACCTGTTTAATAGAGAAATTTAATTATATTTCGTCTTCATATCTAGTATTAGCAGCAATATATGTTTGAAAATGCAATAAATAAAATAAAATAAAAATAATCTCATTGTAGTTCTTTTAAAGAAAATTTCTTGGACCCTTGCACCTTGTTTTGGAGAAAACATCCATCAAACCAATGATGCATTTAAATCTGAAAATTGACAAAAGTAATGCAACTTATTAGATTGTAAAAAAAAAATATAGTAAAAAAATTCAAAAATGTAAATCTACGCAATCTTTACACTTTTCCATTCATAAATCAACCGGAAAATTACCCGTCATTGAGAGAAGAGACTTAGGCAAGTTATCCGTGCTGTGTATATATCACAACATCACTAACTTTTTTAGACAAAAGAAACAAACTATTTCAATTTGAAATTGTAAAGGTTAAATCATACTTAGTTAAAGCATACTTAGACCACCATTTGAAACCATTCGGAATGTCTATTCTCCAAGATGTATAAATTGAAGCCACACATGTATGGATTAACATTAATATAAAATTTACCTAATCTTAATCTCTTGAACATTTTTATCCGAGATGGAGTACATCATCGTATAATTTTTCAAGTCAAACGCCTTGTATATGCTGACACAAAAAGAAAACATGCATATATCAACTAACTGCAGCACTCTTGTGACAACAATGTGTATTTTTAAGATTTACCTATCTTGTGCATAATAAGTAAGAACCTTCCCATTTACGTTCCAAGATATATACAAGACATTTTACAGGTCTTGCAGCTGCAATTCAAAAACTTTCTGAAAATCTGAGATCTATAGTGATAGAAGTTAACATCCAAAAATCACCAATGCAAAATTGGAGTATACTCGGGACATATAAAACAAAATGAGTTATGCTGCATGTACACCTTCTTTTTTATCAAATATTTTGCCTACACTCACAATAGGTGTGGGGACCATACATTTAGGAGTTTTTTATTCACACGAGCCTCGCGCGCATGTGAGGAGGTGACACATTTTCGGCAATACTCATTCAGTACAAATAGAATTATCCAAACAAAATTAACAGTACTAAATTGGATTTTAGACTTTCTATTTCATACTCATAAAAGTCATCAAATTAAAATGGCACAAATATATATTAGTAGAATATTAGTAAGCACAAACTTTGCTCAAGTTATTTCGATCATAAATGAAACTAGTTTTCTCCAGCCAAGTGACTTGAAACAACCTACAAAAAGTACATGAAATTACAACATTGGAAACATGACTATTTAACTTTGATATAAAAGAATCAACCAACTTAGATTTCGCAATTGATATAAGTAAACTGATTCTTTAAAAGGTATACACGACCAAAAAAAAATTGTACAGTAGTGCGGACATTGACTTTAATTTAGAAAAAAAAAAAATTGAGATGCTAAAATCTATTATTGGGTACTTTCTCTGTCTGAAGAGCGACTTTCCGAACGAGAAAGAGAATAATACCTTGAAATGAAGAAAATAAATTGAGAATAAATCCACAGGGAAGAGGCAGAGATGATAGAGTCTAATTGTATTTGATGAAAGAAAAGAAAATAGGGTAAAATATAGAGGAAAGGATATTGGCTCCTTAGTTTATTGGCCTTTCAATGAATTCTATTATTTTATAGCATTATCAACAAGAATGTTATATTTAAATATTATAAAATGTTGTAGTGTTCAAAATACTAAATTCCGTACCAAATTAAAAAAAAATTTAATTCTCAACCTCGAGATTCTTGGAAATTTGTGAACATGTACTGACGTGATGAAAGAAATTTCACTAGTAAGTTATACCGATATAAATTAATTGTTGATTATGTTATTTCTCGTCTATGTTCATTAAGGTTAACATTATAATTTCAAATTTTAATTGTGTGATATGTCTTACACAAGTGTTGACATATCTCAAATCAAAACCTTTTTACTTTACATTTACTAAAATATGTGCATGCGTAAATTGATAAATGCCGTCTAAACAAGGGTGTTTGCATGTGCAAGAGATATAAAACAAAGAACCATAAATATATTAACCGAGATCTATAATAAAATGTACATCAAAACTTCAAAATCGTAGAACAAACTTGTAATGTGTACAAAATTACAAAAAGTTGATGGGGTTGCGGCAGTGGCACGCTCAACAGACCTTTCACTCTTGAATTCACCCTTGAAAGTATATAGAACTCACCAGTCGAAGTGGCTGAGCAAGCCATATCTCATTGCACTTTTTAATATCCACTTTTGTTGAATTGCCTCATATGGATCCATTATCTGTTTCTTTTTCGGTGGGAATGGTTTGTATGTTTTGAACTCAATGTAACAAGTTACAAACATTGGCGGATTAGCCCATGCCAGCCCTAGCCCACTTAGGTGTTAAAAAAAAAAAATATATATATATATATATATGTATAACTAAAACATTTTTTATATGTAATTTTTTTTCTTACCTATTACCCTATGTTAACAAGAATTTTTGTTGATCCTGTACTCACCCCTGGTTACAAAATTATGTCACAATAAATATCATAAATATAAAGAGCACAAGAGTGTATATATCTTCACCGTTTCCCTCGTCCATCTCTTCTTCGATTGTCTCCAACTCAGGGGTATTGAAAGGCATGTGAAGGTATGCAACAAAGATGGGAGGAGCAACATCAATCCAGAAAGCCAAAATTCCAATTTTTTTTGGCCATTGAATATGAGGCGATCCATATCTTGCCCAAAGTTAAATGGTGAGCTAGATTTCGAGCCCGAATTCAATAATCTCTCTTCCCTCTTGAATTTGGGAAGAAAGAGGATGAGAATAAGCTTTGGTGTATGTGGTTTCTAAGATTGTTGATGAATGAGAGGAAATTTGAATCTGATGGCAATATATAGGAGGCGTAGGTAGGAAGTAAAGAGCGTAGAAATCACACTTGGAGAATTTTGTGAAGGGATAACCTTAAAACTAGGAACAAGGCAGGTCATTCTTGTAATCTTCCGCTTAAGGTGGTTTAGGGAATATATAGAATAGTGAACATTATAACAAATAAAATTTTAACCTCTTTTCCAACTTGCATCTTAGCACACGTAAGTTTTATTTATAGTTGTGTGTTAAAGCTTTGTTTAGGAATATTTGACTCCATCAACTTGAAACAAATAATCAACTATATATATACTAACCAAACAAATATCAAGTTCATTGTGGACAAAAAGAAAAAAAAGAGAAAAACAGTATACACGAAAAGAATAGTTGTCGTCCAACATAAACTGAAAACATAATAATAGAGTCAAATATCATTAACATTGTCAATAGTTGTAATAGAAAAAATCGACAAAATGGGAATCAAGATTCTAAGTCATCGAACCTCACATGTACGAGAGACAGGGCCCATTAACTTTTGGGTCCAACCCAATCACTTTTTAACTCTTTTTTTCTAATATTAGCCCTTCACTAGCTCAAGAGAAAACCTAGAAATGACAAAATGGCTCGTCGGCTCGAGTTCGGCCTGGAAAAAGCCCGAGCCGGGCTGAGCCGACTCGTGGCTCGATGGGGCCGAGCCCCATTTTGGGGCGTCGGCTCGAGCTGGGCTGACCTGTGTGGCTCAACGGGCCGACTAGTGAGCCTAAAAAATAAATAAATAAAACTTGTCTACAACTTTTTTTTTTTTGAAAAAAAATTAATTTTTTCTTTTCATTTTAGTTGTAATTTTTTTTATATGTTAATATTTAGTTATTATGAATAATATGTATAAATTGTACAGATTTTAAATTCTTTAAAAAAATAGATTTGTCACAAATTAAAAAAAAAAAATCGAGCCAGCTCGGGTTGAGCTTAATTTTTTTTGGCTGAGCTTTTGTTCGACTTGGCTCGAACAAAAAAAAAAACTCGAATTATTTTTATTCGAGTTGAGCCCGAGCAAAACGTTTTGGCTCGCGGCTTGTTGACACCCCTAAGAAAACCCAAATCCAATCCAATATCATTTCAACTCTCACCCAGTCATTTGGCACCTTGATTTTTTTCGCTCGTTTTTCGTTGATTCTCTAGGCGATTCAAGAATTTGTTTCAAAATCTGTTTCAAATAATTTGGGTCTGATTTTTTCAGTGAATCTTTCAACGATGTGAAGTAACCCATTGTATATTTGATTGTTTCATATCTCGACGATTTCCTTGGTGTTTTTGGTAGAAATGGAAGAAGTCTGTGATTAATTAGGGAGAACCTTGTTAGCTTTGAAGAATCTAGGCTTGTATGGTACTCTTGCCTCTTTTGAAGGTTTTTGGGTCCAAAAAAATCGAGCCGGCTCGAGTTGAGCTTAAATTTTTTGGCCGAGCTTTTGTTCGGCTCGACTCGGACAAAAAAAAAAAACTCGAATTATTTTTATTCGAGCCGAGCCCGAGCAAAAAGTTTTGGCTCGCGGCTCGTTGACATCCCTAAGAAAACCCAAATCCAATCCAATCCAATATTATCTCAACTCTCACCTAGTCATTTGGCACCTTGATTTTTTTCGCTCGTTTTTCGTTGATTCTCTAGGCAATTCAAGAATTTGTTTCAAAATCTGTTTCAAATAATTTGGGTTTGATTTTTTCAGTGAACTCTTTCAACTATGTGAAGTAACCCATTGTATATTTGATTGTTTCATATCTCGACGATTTCCTTGGTGTTTTTGGTAGAAATGGTAGAAGTCTGTGATTAGTTAGGGAGAACCTTGTTAGCTTTGAAGAATCTAGGCTTGTATGGTACTCTTGTCTCTTTTGAAGGTTTTTGGGTCCAAGATTCAATCAATTTCTACAAAAATGGTTAGGTTTCAATTAATTTCTACTGAAAGGGTTTTTAGGTGGTGTGCATTTCTTGTGTTCCATGTGCTCTTGTATATTTTCAGATTTTCCATTTGTTGGAAGATGTTCTGTTCTTCTTATGTTTCTATTTTCCTTTACAGTGGTATTTTGAGTTGTTGTCATTCAGTGATTTGTGCTGGTGTTCTTGTTTAAAAATGTCAATTATTCGAACCGAATTATCAACTGTACTGATAGCAATGTATCTCAACTCATTGTTGTTGACAATTATTAATAAATAATATTACCAAACTACTCAAGCTCACTCAACTTGGACGATTTAGAGGCTTCCTTGGTCTTGTATAAATGTACCTCGATAGAATTGGCTAGATACAAATGTACCTCATTAGAATGAATGGTGAAGATCAATTTGATTATACGGGGTAAGATTAACTCTCTAGAGTTCTTTGCACATATTTACCTGGAAAATTCTAGCAAGATTGTGAATAAAATCTTTTAGAAATCAATCTAGAGAGCAATCCATTTCCACTCGTCTTTTAACATTTTAGAATGATCGTTCATATGTCTTTCATTAAGCACACTTTAGAATTATCACTTCACCAACTCATATCCTTAAAGATTACCGTCAACGATATTGTCAATGATGCTAGCGGTAATCACCGGTGGTGCCCCGATCTATAACAGTCGACCAATAATTATAAGATCATCATAATAACTTAATTTAAATGATATGAATATTTGTCAAATTCCTTCATAGAAGAAAAGGATGGTGGATCTTGGTGTTGGTGGTGGTGATGTTGCGATGTTGGGGCAATGGGCCTGTCGAGGTGGTGGTGGATCGGTTTGAGGATGTGTTGGTGTTTTTTGCGATGTGTTGTCGGGAGGTGGTGGTGGTGGTGGTTCTAACAGCGACGGTGGCAGTGGTGCTGCTAGAGGGAGTGGTGAGGTGGTGGTCACAAGCTGGTGGTAACACAAATTATTTGGTCGTTTGTGACCGTTAAATTGGTTAATCTGTTACCAATAAACAATATGTGACCAATGAAAAAGACAAAATTGTGACAAAAAAATAATGTGTAACCTAAAACATTGTTAATTTGTGATCGATAATTTGACAATTTGTGATTGTCTACTAAGTTGTGACTTATAATATTTGTGACTTGTGACCTATAAATAAATTGTGACGTTTCAATTTTTGATTTGTGACCGATGAACAAATTTTGACCTTTAAATTTTTTGAATTGTGATCGTAAAATAATTTGTGACACATAAAATTTATAATTTGTGACCAATGAACAAATTGTGATTTATAAAATTTTTGAATTGTGAGCATAAAATAATTTGTGATCGATAAACAAATTGTGACCTATAAAATTTTAGAATTATGACCATAAAATAATTTGTAACATATAAAATTTGTGATTTATGACAAATTAATATTATGTGATCAATTATATGAAATTGTGACATTAATATATTTAATTAATAAACTATATGTTTAATTAATTAATTTATAGAAATAATTAAAAAAATTCGAGATTTGAAATTTTAAACTTGATGTCTTAAACTTGAAATGGGTAAAATTTAAACTCTCATTTTTGAATTTTTCCCTTAGAAAAATGGAGTTAGGTCTGGGCTTTTAGTATGGGATGAGTTTTTCACTAAAAAAATTGGAATAATATGATGGGTTCAATTATAAAAAATAAAATAAAAAACAGGAGGTTCAGTTCTGATTCTAGAATCAAACCAACTTGTTGGTTCTTGATTTTAATATCAATTACTCAATTTAATCTATGAATAATCGAATCAAACGAAATCATTCGATTCTTTCGAGACTTTTGTCCACCCTCAAACAAGTGCATGAAGGGAAAATAAAAGCGATGGGTAATGAGCTCATTTGTGGCTAGTAAGGGCGAAAATTCTAACTACAATTTCCGCATTCATGTCCTACATTTCACCTATAAATACACCAAAAACTCTAAGGGTCCATTTGATAGGTAAAGGTGGAAAAGAATTCTAATTCTATGTTAGTTGGAAAATAAAAACTCATCAAATTCATAGGAATTCGTTTTTCATGAAAACAAAAAAAATGCATGGTTGTACCTTGAAATTCGATTTTCATTTCCATTGCAATAGCCAAAATGAAATTCGTTTTCCTCATATAACATTTTTCATGGAATTTATTGCAATCAAACAGGGTCTAAACTTAAGGTATGTGGAATTCCAACTCAATCTAATTTTCTATTCATTTATCTTTCTAAATTTTGAATTTGACTAAAGTGTCCAAACGCATATGATAGTTGCAAAATAAACAATTGAATTGAATTCGATCTATATTTCTTTGAAAATGGTGCTCAACCTACAACCCATTGTTGCGACAAAACATTTTAACGTTAAAATTCTATCAAGATCTCACACCATCGCAAGGGCCCCAACTTCATAGATGAGGTCCTGTGTTTGATCTACCAATTTTCCATTAAAGCAAGAAGTTTTGATTTAAAAAAAAAATGTTTAGTCTAAAATAGTTCTTTGATCAGTTCTTTGGCTAGTCCGATTTATCAAGTTTTCAGTCACACACACCAATTCGATCCATTTTTATAACTACGGTTTGATGATAACCTTGTCATGATTTGTATATTATAGATTAATTTGCGCAAAATGTGAAGTATTGGGCTGCACAATATTTTTCCCTTTGAATTTAAAGTTTTTTTTTTCCCCTGAGGCCTTGAATCCAAATTTCAAACAACTCAATGTAATCAAATGATTCAAAAAAAAAATAAAATAAAATAAATTGAACGTATTTTGCTTATTGCCAATAATCGTCAGAATGTCGGGTCTGTAATGGGTGCCAGGTCCATATCATTTAAGGCCCGTTCTATGTCAGTCTGACATATCATAGTCCTCCTAATTTCTTTTTTGGGCCAACCATGGACCATTTCATATTTATTAGTGAGCCCATCCATTTCCATAAATTATTTTTTCTCTCTCCAAATGCTGCATAATTTTCCTAAATATTTGATGAAAAACTTGAACTAATTTCTTTTTTATATTTTAATACCATCTTACTATCCTTTTTTAAATCGGATCGAAATGTTCATTCGATTGAAAATCCGAAGAACAATCCAAAATCCGGTCCAATTATAAGGTAAAACTTTGAAGTTTGAATACTCAAAAAACCATAAGAACAAACAATAAAGCAGACTTGAACCCAGCCTGTTCACCCCCTAAATCTTGCTTTTATTTATTT
>CAIGRP010018766.1:0-10032 GCA_903798385.1 Fraxinus cuspidata
TATGGAAAATGTTGACTTCTAGAGTTATATTCCCAAGTTATAGTTTCATAAGACCATTCCTAGAATTAATCAGAGTATTAGCAGTAGCAATGAAAGGTCTACCAAGAATAATAGGAATTTTAGAATCAACATTCACATCAACTTTAACATCCAAAACCAAGAAATCATCGAGGTAGTAAAATTTAACAATTTGAACCAAGACATCATCAACCACTACCCTACGTCTAACAATGGACCTATCAGCTAATTGCAGAGCTACAAATCTAGGCTTCATCTCACCCAATCCTTACGACAAGTAAATAGCATGAGGCATGAGATTGACACTAGCCCCTAAATCAAGAAGAGCTTGTCTAAACTCGTGATTCCCGATGATGCAAGAAATTGTAGGACAACCAGGGTCCTTATATTTTGTTGGGACTCTTTGTTCAATCACGGCGCTCGCTTGCTTTGTCAAGAAAGCGGTTTTCTTGACATGGTGTTTCCTTTTGATAGTGTATAAGTCCTTAAGAACTTTAGCATAAGTAGGAACCTGTGAAATCACATGCAAGAGTGGTAGATTGATTTTTACTTGTTTTAGGTCTTCTAAGATCTCACTATGTTGACCAGCAGATTTTGAGGTAGACTTAAGAGCTAGTGAGAAAGGTACTCGTACTAGATTTTTCACTACCTCCTCATTAGAGCTACTCTCTTCAGGCTCACTAGACTCTTTTTCAGTTTTCTTACGTTTGGGGATTGGTTCTATGACTTTTCCTGATCTAGTGGTTACGGCATTCACTTCCCTAAAATTATTTTCATTTGAACCCAAGGTTTGTGCCATATGTTGCCCTTTAGGATTTGGTTGAGCTTGAGCTGGAAATTTCCCACGCTGCACTGCTAAAGCACTAGTTAGTTTGGAGATATGATTTTTGATTTCCTTGTTTTCCTCAATAATTTGGGTAATCATAGTCTCAAATTTTTTGTTTGTTTTTCCATGTACCTCCATGATTGCATGTAGGGTATCTTCTAAGGAATTCCTAGATGACGTGGGTTGGTATAAATGTGTATTAAAAACTCTAGGTTGATTAGGTTGCTGATTTTTATTTTTCCAGCTTAAGTTAGGATGATTCTGCCACCCCTGATTATAGGTATCAAAAAATGGAGCATAAGGCTTGTTATACGTGCCTAAGGCATTGCAGTGTTCCTCATAAACCCTATTCATCTCAGCTAGAGCAAAACACTTATGCACTTACACACAACATGGTCCAGAAGATTCAACACGGGCAACAGTAGGTGTACGCTTTGAGTTCGTAGTACGTAGGGTTTCAATTTCTCTAGTTAAAGCTTCTACTTTAGCTCTAAGACTACCTTCTTCTCTAAGATGATAAACGCCTGCACTAGAAGTATTTCCTACAGGTCGTGTGACCTATTAGTGTTATCAGTGGCACTAGGGCCAGTCTAGGTGTGAGCTTTTTCAGCTAGATCATCTAAGTGCTCTATAGCCTCGTCGGGATCTTTTTGTAAAAATTTACCGTTACACATCATCTCAATAAATTGACGCTCCCTAGGTGTTGATCCCTCATAAAAATAACTCACTTTACTCCAGCTCTCATAACTATGATGGGGCCAAAGAGCTTGCAACTCTTTGTATCGCTCACATGCTTGGTATAAGGTTTCGCTGTCTTTTTGAGTGAAACTTCAGAGCGCTAGTTTTATGATGGGAAAAATATTTGCTAAAGAAAGATTTAGTCATTTCACCCCATGTTCCAATCAAATGTGGTCTCAGTGAATACATCCAGCTTTTTGCTCTGTCTTTAAGTGAAAATAGGAAAAAGTTAAGCTTAAATGCATCCGTTGTACCATGTTGATTGTGGAAGGTTGCAACCACCTCCTCAAATTCTCTAACATGCACGTATAAATTCTCATTTTCAAGTCCATGAAAAGTGGAAAGAAGTTGAATCATTCCTGGTTTAAGGTCCATACTGGCATATTAGGTGGAAAAATAATGCATGATGGTATGGATGTGCGTGTGGGGTAAAGATAATCATGTAAAGTCCTAAAAGGTGCATCATGCTCACTATCACTCATGGTGTTGCGTGATGAAGTGTTAGTTTTAACAGATGCAGAATCAAAAGCAGGGTAAAAAAGAGATTCAAAGGGCTACAACTTTGTTTCAGATGTCAACTTCCAATTCGATCGTCTACCATGTCAAAAAAAGGTCTCAATATGAAGCTAAAAATTGGTACAAAACTTTTCAGCTTGAAAGTCGATATGTGATAATATTTTGGCTGTATTCCATCCCTTTGACTCATTTCCTTGTCCAATTGACATCTAACACTCTCAAATCTTCATCACAAGGTTAGAACAAGTTTAGTGTATTTGCACATTGGTCCCTGAACTTTTGCTTTCCTCCATTTTGGTTCTTTTTCACTTGTTTCTCCTCATTTTAGCTACATTCATCACTTTGTTCTGCAAAACATAAATTACATAGAATTAAGTTGTATTCCAACATATTAATCAATAATTTTCTATGTTTTGACAATGAAATAAGTGTGTAAAAATGCACTTATCAAGACACATTTTTGCTGCACAACTCGTCAGACGTGTATGAAGCATGTATTGCACATTCTCAATCTACTCACTCTGATTCTATTGAGATTGAGACATATGGGAGTTTCTTGGAAACTAACCCAACCATACATGCGTAAATGTCAGTTTGAGGAATTAGGAACTGGTCCTATAGTGCCACTACCGTCTGTTCAACAGCCTCCAAAGTTGGAACTTAAGCAGCTACCGCCTCATTTTCGTTATGCTTATTTGGGGGAGTCCTCTACACTCCTAATGATTATTTCAAACTTATTCAATGAGGTGGGAGAAGAGAGACTACTACAGGTACTTTGGAAAAATAAGACAGCAATTGGATGGTCTATCGCCAATATTAAAGGGATCAACCCTTCACTGTGCATGCACAAGATTCACATGGAGAAGAATTTTAAACCTTGTATAGATGGTTAGAAAAGGTTAAATCCGAACATGAAAAAGATGGTCAGGGCTGAAGTACTGAAACGCCTAGATCCAGTATTATTTACCTGATATCAGATAGTGCATAGATTCATCCAGTCCAAGTTGTGCCTAAGAAGGGTGGTATTATGATGGTACAAAATGAGAAGAATGAGTTAATTCCCACGTGAACTGTTACGGCTGAAGAGTGTGTATTGATTATCGAAAACTCAATACTGCTTCTCGGAAGGATCACTTTCCACTTCCATTCTTCGATCAGATGCTAGAACGGCTGGCATGACATTCTCTCTACTATTTTCTCGATGGATATGGGCACAATCAGATACCAGTAGCACCAAACGATCAGGAGAAAACCACTTTTACATGCCCCTATGGTACTTTTGCTTACCGTAGGATGCCAATCGGGTTGTGCAATGCTCCTGCCACTTTCCAACTCTGCATGATGGAAATATTCTCGAATATGGTTCAAAAATTCATAGAGATCTTCATGGATGACTTTTTAGTATTCGGATCATCCTTCGATTAATGTTTGGAGCATTTGAGCTAGGTGTTACAACGATGCAAAGAGACAAACTTGGTATTGAACTGGGAAAATGTCACTTCATTGTTCAGGAGGGCATTGTGTTGGGACATCACATACCAGCAACAAAAATTGAGATGGACAAGGCAAAATTACAGGTTATTGAGAACTTACCGCCACCGACGTCAGTTAAGGGTGTTCATAGTTTTTTTGCGACATGCTGGATTTTATAGACGGTTCATTAAAGACTTCTCGGAGATCACGAAGCCCATGTGTAACCTACTAGCCAAGGATGTCACATTTAACTTCTCTAAAGATTGTCTTGTGGCTTTCAACATGTTAAAGAGAGGCTGACTTCAACACCAGTGATCATCGCACTGGATTGGAGCTTTTCGTTTGAATTAATGTGTGATACTAATGATTATGCAGGGGGGCTGTATTGGGACAGCGGGAGAATAAGATATTTCATGTGATATACTATGCAAGCAAAACCTTAATCGACACCCAACTAAAATATACCACTACAAAGAAGGAGATTTTAGTTGTGGTCATCTTACTGGATTGGAGCTTTCCGTTTGAATTAATGTGTGATACTAATGATT
Organism: Fraxinus cuspidata; assembly: GCA_903798385.1. Lineage (NCBI taxonomy): Eukaryota > Viridiplantae > Streptophyta > Magnoliopsida > Lamiales > Oleaceae > Fraxinus > Fraxinus cuspidata. The sequence continues at coordinate 4,120 of CAIGRP010018766.1, forward strand.
ACGCAGTGGGGGCTATATTGGGACAGCAGGAGAATAAGATATTTCACATGATATACTATGCAAACAAAACCTTGACCGACATCCAGCTAAAATATGCCACTACGAAGAAAGAGATGTTAGCTTTTGTCTATGCCTTTGATAAATTCCAATCATATCTTGTGGGATCAAATGTCACAGTCTACACCGATAATGCTGCCTTAAAGTACTTGTTGAGAAATAAGGACGTCAAATCGAGACTCGTTCATTGGGTGTTGCTCCTACAAGAGTTTGATATGGAGATAAGGGATAAGAAAGGCAGCGAAAATGTGGTAGCCGACCACTTATTTCAACTTGAGTCGGGACATTAGAATGAATCAATCGAGATTAATGAGATTTTCCCATATGAGCAAATTTTTAGCATGGATGGGGTGTCTTGGTATGTTGATATCGTAAACTACTTGGCCAAGTCTATCATCCTACCGGATTATTCAAGTCATCAAAGAAAGAAGTTTTTCGCCGACTTGAAATATTATTTTTGGGAAAATCCCATTCTGTATAGGCGATGAGCAGATCACATTATTCACGATGTGTGCCAGATGATGAAGTGCCTAAAATACTGGAGCAATGTCACTCATCTGCATACACTGAGACATTTTGGGGCATCCAAAACAGTAGCAAAAATTCTACAATCTAGAATCTATTGGCCTTTATTATTCTGGGATGTCTTTGAATTTGTGAAGAGGTGTGATAGGTGTCAGCGCACTGGAAATATCTCGAGGAGGAATGAGATGCCTCTGAACAACATTCTTAAGGTGAAACTTTTTTATGAGTGGGGGAATTGACTGACCATTTCCACCATCATTCCCGAATCAATACATACTAGTTGTTGTTGACTACATCTCCAATTAGGTCGAAGTGGTAGTATTGGCAACCAACAATGCTAAGGTGGTGATTGGGTTTTTAAAGAAGTATATTTTCACCGTTATGGCACTCTTCGGGCTGTCATAAATGATGTGGACAAGTACTTTTGTAATCGTCAATTTGAGTCCTTGTTGGCTAAATATGGCATCTGGCGATGTGTGGCAACTCCGTATTATCCTCAGACCAGCGGCCATGTTGAAATCTCTAATAGGGAATTGAAGAGGATACTTGAGGTAACAGTGAGCTCTTCTAGGAAAAATTGGTCTAAGAATCTTGACGATGTGCTATTGGCTTACAAGACAGCATTCAAAACACATATATACATGTCTTCATACTGGCTGGTTTTTGGGAAAGCATGTCATTTTCCAGTTGAGTTGGAGCACCGAGCATACTGGGTAGTCAGGAATTTAAACTTTAATTTGAGGGCAACTGGTGAAAAGAGATTGCTACAATTGAATGAAATGGATGAATTCCGACTGGAGGCGTATGAGAATGCATAACTCTATAAGGAGCATACCAAAAAGTGGCATAACATAATATTCAGAGACGGAAGTTTGAGATGGGGCACAATTTCTATTATATAACTTAAGACTCAAGCTATTCCCGGGAAAGTTGAGTTTAAGATGGTCCGGTCCATACACAATCACTAAAGTGTTTCCATATGTGGCAATTGAAATTACTCATAATAGAAAGGGAACATTTAAGGTAAATAGACAGTGGTTGAAACCTTATTGGAGTGGTGATTTTCCAAAAGAAAAGTCTACAGTCTATCTCAGAACAACGGAGTGAACCAACGGAAGTAAAGTCGAGCTATAGACTATAAACTAGCGCTGGTTGGGAGGCAATCCAACATTTCTTCCCTTTTATTTCGCTTTATACATTAGATTATGAATTTTTCATGTTTTTGAAAATTTTTAGTCACATTAGGTCATTCATCGTCCCTAGAGGTCACTAATAGTCTATACATGATCCAAATTGGTTTTAATTGCGTTGTGCATAAGTTTGGGGATGTTCGTATGGTAAGTTAATTAAGTGAGAAAGTCACGCACTTCGAGGCCAAGCGATAAAATTTTGAGCTTTTTGGGATCAACATGTGTTTTCAAGTTTAAAAATGTTTTTGGAACCAAATTCATGGCATTCATGCACCCCCTGTGGTTTAAAATGTGTTTTGACAAGTTGTGGGGGCGTTGGGAAGCCGGGTTGCATTGTGGATTGAAAACCAAGTTTTTAGTGAAAATTGACCAAAAGGGAGTTTTCAAAGAGTTGAGTATGTTTCAAAAAAATTTCACATTGCACTTACTCATTACATTCATTTGAACTTGTTTAGCGCAAAAATCGAGGCCTCGTAGGTGTCAAAGGGCCGAAAGTGAAATAATTTTTTTGAAATTGGCAAAACAGCCTTCCTGGTAGTCTATGCGATCGCATAAACATACCGGGAAAGCGGTCGCATTCCACAAGTCAGAGCCAAAATGGCCCTAAACAATTGTTTTATGCGATCATAGTGATTTTCTCTATGCGGTCGCATAGAGTTGACCGTGCCCCCAAATCGGATTTTAAAACCCCAGCCCTCACGCCACACAACCCACACTCATCTCATTCTTAGCACACTACCTACTCACAAGGGCTCACTTCGCACTCATAAACCACGACACCTCACCATTGCATACATCGAAACGGTGATTTCCACTTAATATTCATCTTCCATTCCTTCAATTTTGCATTAGAAAATAAGTATGTTTTCCTCTTGCCCATTTTACTTCTTTAATTTGAAATTTCTTAGTGTACGGATAAAGTTGAATACTTGTGGGATTATGAACATTGGTTGAGTGATGAATTGATTATTGTGATGTATGCAAATAAGGGTTTTAGTCCACGTTCATTTCATAGCCAAATCTATGAAAACATGTAGTGCCTTCAACGTGTTCGATAAATTGCCTAGGAGAAAATTGGTGTTGAATTAGGGTTCATTTAACGATTGACATTGTTTCTATGCACTTTAAATTGATTTTTGGTGTTGACATTAATTGAAAATTATGTATAAAAACACCACCACTAAATGAGACACACATAGGCATAACATGGCTTGCACACATATCACTTCGCGTCATCCACTTTGACCATCGGTTTTCTAACCAAAACAAAGTCCGTTTGACCTCAAATTTGAATATGTGTAAGACTAATATACATTCTTTCATATTCCCAGAGATTGCTCGAGAAATTTTGATTTTTCTCAACGATGTCTGAAGGCGAACTTGTTTGGTCGAACATGATTTTAAATGCAAAAATTCCATTTTTTAAATGATATTGGGTTTCTAAACTACATTTTGAAAATTTTTACATAGTGTCCATCCTCATTATATATTTTGTCGAGCATGGCATCGTTACATTGTTTTATACTTTGTTTGGTCAACTACATGGTATCTTTGATTACGCAAGTAACACGAATGCTTTGACATAAGTTTAGGGATTTGTTGCTCACCTTCCTATATTATCTTCAAGTACTATAGCATTCATATATGCATCACATATGACTTACATGTTTCAATTTTCTTCGTATTGCAGAATGCCTCCTAAACGCACCTCCAAAGGAAAGGAAAAAGTAGCCTCCACTTCAGGCACTACACGAACTCAAGGACCTGAAGGGAGAATACGGAGATTCTTGAATCAAGAGGCCATCGCGCGATACTCAGTTATCATTACCTACTCGGTACTGCTTGCAGAATGGCTAGTTAGATTGGAAGATTTTCTAGGATTTGAAATCGTGACGTTAGTGCGGAACTGCGGTTGGGACAAAGTGATTGAAATACCACATCCAGTATATAAGGGCCTTGTTCGTGAATTCTACGTGAACTTCAACAGTGATATTGACATTCTTGGGTCCGAACATCCATACCAGACATGGGTACGGGACAAATGGATCGTGTTTACACCCGAGGTAATATATAACTACTACCAGTTGACTTGGATAACATTGTTCCTATTTCTGGCGAGTTTCCTTGGAACACAGAAGGGGAAGTTCTACTTGGGCGTGAGGATGCATGACCGTTACAAACTCCAACAAGGCATCAGAATGAGCTTACACCATCCATAGCCATTTATGGCTGTTTATTTGCCACAACATCGAGCTAACCTCACATCGGACCACATTCACTGATTCAACGGTCGACTTTATCTATCACTTGGTGAGAGGACTGGAGATTGATTTAGCCACATTCGTTTATGATCAGATTCATTCTCAGGGTGTCTAGAAAAATCGTCATTGTTCTCTATTTTTTCCAAGTTTGATCAGTGGGATCTGCAAGAGTGCCGACGTTACTATCACATCCGAAGAGCTTCCCGAGAAACCTAGCCCCCTTATTAAATGAACTACCTTGGAGGCACAAGATCAAGTTAGGGAAAAACATAGAGAGAAGCAAAAGAGGGAGTGATTGAGATAGCAACAGGCTGTACAGGGTTAGGGCTGAAGACACTGAGATGTCGAGGCACCACCACCACCACCACCAACACCACTGGATGTTGATATACAGTTGCTGAGACACATGTTCGCCACTATGACCAGTTCTAGCCGAGATATTGAGAGTCTTCAGCAGCTTGTGGGCACCATGGTATGGATATCCAGACAGTGAAGAATGACATGCTGAGCACCAAGAACTTTGCTTCTACAGCCAGGAAGGAGTCTTTAACTGCGAGATGAGAGATTGAGATCCTAAATGGACGGTTGAATCCTAAATAGGTAGAGTTGATGGGATTCTGCTGAGGGCTAACGAGACTTGGTACCGCTTGGGTAACATCAAGAATAAGGTTCGGGAACATTCTCTACACATTTAGGGCATATAGGCCAAGCTCGTACAGCAGTCTGAGTTGATGAGACAGATTCTCGCACGACTCCCTCCATCATCAGCTAATGGCGCATCTGATTCTGATTTCCATCCACCACCTTCATACTGATCAAGGGAGTATTTTGAGCCTCATTCTCTTTACTTATTGTGATTTTGTCATTATCGTTACGTAGTCTTTAATATTGCCTATTATTATTAATAAAAACATTAAGGACAATATTTTACATAAGTTTGGGAGTGGCATTCATCATATTTTACTGCAGTTTTAGTGTGATTGTGTGTCTTAAAAAATTACAATTTTTATTTAGTTATTTTCAGTTTTTATCTATTTGTTTTCTAGCATTACATTATAGTTATAGTTTTATGTGCTTGTGTGAGTTTGATAACTTTGTCGGCTATGATGTTGAATATTAGAACATATATGAATTGTGAGTAATGAAAATAGTGTACTGATAGATTAGTCAAACTTGTTGATGTAAAACTTGAAATTTTCTATGCACAATACTTATATTTAACATATTGAGTTAATAATTTGGTTCATTATTTAGAAAATAGTTGAACATAGTAAGTAAACTCGAATAACCAATATAGTATTAATCCATAATCCAACTATAGGGTAGTTTGGAGATGGTTGAGTTGTTACAGAGAACATTGAGGTGAGTAGAGATTCCGTGCATGATATTAACTTGTGTGAATTGTCTAAAATTAATGAGACGAAAAATGAGGTGAAAGTTTTAAGTTGGAGGTTAGTTTTAGAAACTGGATGTCTAAAAGAAAAGGGGCGTTGCATTAATCTTTGAGTGAATAAAAGCATATTTTCGAGCATGTATAACTCGAGTAATTAAACATGTAAGGGTGATTTAAAATATGGTGTCCTATGGTCATCTGACTTAGGAGTCATCGGCCTAAAACTCGTTAATGGGTTATATAGAAAGCAAATGAGAAGATATTTGAAAAAATATATACAGAGAAAACATGAATAGTGGAAAAAAAAATACACAAGTACATTGATTAAGCCTCAAACATTTGGTTGATGGAAATATACCTTTAATGAGAGGCAAATAACTTAGTTTAGTCTTAAAGGTTGAAACAATCAAAATATAGGAAAATCTCAACTTGTTGAAGTGTGAACTTGTAGTAGTAAGATCTATCAAAACTAAGAGAGGGTAAGGAA
>CAIGRP010018783.1:0-13838 GCA_903798385.1 Fraxinus cuspidata
AGTATTCAAACATTTTTGTAAAAATTTTCAAAATGAAAAAGAATATTTTATCACAACCATTAGAAGTGATCACGGTGGAGAATTTGACAATATTGCTTTTGATGATTTTTTGTAAAGAAAATGGATATGTACATAACTTTTTGGCGCCTAGAACTCCTCAACAAAATGGTGTAGTAGAAAGAAAAAATCATACATTGCAAGAAATGGCTAGGACCATGTTAAATGAAAACTATTTACCCAAATATTTTTGGACCGAAGCCGTTAACATCGCTTGCTACATCATGAATAGATTTTTGGTAAGTCGAAAGAACACTAAAACTCCAAAGGAGTTTTGGAAAAATAGAGTTTCCAACATTAGTTATTTTAAGGTTTTTGGTTGCAAATGTTTTATACTAAATATAAAAGAGATTTTGGAAAAATTTTATTCAAAATCCGATATTGGAATCTTTCTTGGGTATTCACCTACTAGCAAAGCCTATAGAGTTTTCAACAAAAGAACTCTAGTAGTGGAAGAATCCGTTCATGTTACATTTGATGAAACTAATTCTCTTGATCAAGAGAAATGTATTGATGTAGGTTTGGAAATTCCTCTTGAGCAAATGAACATTGATAAAACTAATTCCCCTTGTTGTAAGTCACNTACATTTGATGAAACTAATTCTCTTAATCAAGAGAAATGTATTGATGTAGGTTTGGAAATTCCTCTTGAGCAAATGAACATTGATAAAACTAATTCCCCTTGTTGTAAGTCACCTAAGGATAAGTGCTCCTTGTTGTAAGTCACTTAAGGATTGGTACTCTTATTTGTAGCATTTGACATTGCTCGTGATGGAGAGTTTGGTAACGGGGACGTAGAACACTTTGTGTATCGAACCCCATTAAATTCGTGTGTTATCTTTACACTATTGCACTTCACTTTAAATTATACATTTTGCATTTATATCTTGTGTTTCGAATAAATTTGAGACTAATTATCTAAAAAGTAAGTTTCAAAAACCAATTCAACCCCTCTTAGTTAATTATTCTTAGGTTATCAGAAATTGACTAGCCGAAGTGCATATAAAAAGTAGGACAGAGTCATGATAATTGGATGTAAAACTAAGAGAGGTAACGATAGTGGAAAACTTCTCAAATCAAGCATGAGGTGTTTGTTTGAGTCCATAAAGTACTTTTTGAGCTTGCAAACATATTAAGGAAAGTGAGAAAGACCAGGAGGAGGAACCATATAAACCTCATCTTGAAATTTTTTATTCAAAAGGCATTTTTGAGATCCAATTGAGATATTAACGAACAAATGCAACTGCAATAAGTGTACGAATAGTAACCATTTTGGCAATATGTGCAAAAGTCTCCTCATAATCCAGACTATATTGCCGATTAAAATCCTTAGCAACCAACCTTGCCTCGTAGCATTCAGCTGAACCGTCGATTCGGTTTTAATCTTGTAAACCCAACGAGAATCAATAGCATGTTTACTTAAAGGCAATGTAACCAAGTCCTAATTGTCTGTCTTATGTAAAGTCGAGAGTTCATCAGCCATAGTCTGTTGCCAAAGAAGATCCATAATAGTTTCTTTATAGGAAGATGATTCAGATAGCTTGTGAATGGAGGTTAGAAAACAACAAAATGACTCAAAAGAACAAGAATAAGTAAAATCAGGTAAATGGGTAGACTTACAAATATATTTAGTATATCGGGGAAGGGAGGGAACATGAGTTGGATCAATAATCTCAGTCGGTGCTTGAGAAGCCATAGAAAGAGAAGGGTTTCATGAACCGACTTGTGTACCTGTACAACACAAATAATCAACAGTACATGAGGTATGGGAAGGTAGTGTGTCAATATCATCTAAGAATAGATCAATATAAAATAATTCAGTTTTAGTCACATCTTGAGTATTATTAGAATTAATAAAGAATGAAATGTGCTCAAGAAACACGGTTTGATGAGAAACATATAATTTCTTATTAATGAGATCAAAACAGCTAAAACCCTTTGTCCCTGCCCATAACCCAAGAAAACACATATTGCAGAGCGAGATGTCAACTTACTACGTTTGACTTCAGGATAAAGAACAAAGTAAGTACAACCAAAAACTATCAACGAGAAGTAATCATGAAGATGCCCATACAATGTTCCAAAGGGTGATAAACTTGAATTGTGGGAAGATGAAATCTTATTAATTAAGGAAACAGCTATAAGAAATGTTTCTTTTCAAAATTCACTGGGAACTTTTGCAAACAAGATAAGGGAACGGACAGTTTCTATAATGTGTTTATACTATAATTCAATAACACCATTTTGTTGCGGGGTATTAGTACATGAGGATTGATGAATTATGTCATCAAGAGCAAAAAATTCAGAGGAATCAATTGAAGTATACTCTCCACCCAAGTCACACCTAAAATGCTTAATTACAGCAAAATACTAAGTTTTAATAAGTGCTCTAAAAGAACGATAAATAGAAAGAAAGTCAGAACGTTGTTTCATAAGATAAACCCAACAATAACGACTATAATCATCAATAAAAGACACATAATATCTAAACCATCCTTTTGTAGCAAAAAGAGCAGGTCCCCACACATCACAGTGAACAAGATCAAATGATACAAAAGAATGAGAAACACTTCGAGGAAAAGGTAAAATAGAAAATTTAGTTAATTTGCAGCCACTACAATCAGAAATGTCATGAGTTTGCAAATCTCCCAATTTACCCTTAGAAACTAAAAATTTCAAACGAATAGCGGAAACAGTTCAAGGCAGGCATGCCACAAATAAAAACTAGTAGACAATGAATTCAAGGATAAAGAAGACAAGGCAACGCCAGGGTCTGCAACGTGTGATGGTCTAGGATTGTCCAGAACATATGATCCTTATTGTCTATACCCTATCCCAATCAGATTCTGAGATCAAGGATCTTGTACATGACAATAAGTAAAAGAAAACTGAACTAAATATACAGAATCACATAATTGGCCAATAGAAATAAGATTCAAAGTAAGAGTTGGAACACAATAGACGTCTGAAAGCGATAAAATATGTGTGTTAACAGAACCAACACATGCTAAAGGCAATGGTGTGCCATCAACAATCATAACAGACGTAGACGAATTAGAAGGATGCGTCATTATAGAATTGTGAGTTAGACGACATGTGTTTAGAAGCACCTGAGTCAAAGATCCATGAGAAAGCTCTAAGATGACAAACTTATATGAGTAGAGGCTGACATAGCATGTGGCTATGTCGATAAGAACTTTTGAAACTGGTCTGCTAAATCAATTAACATGGGACTAGAGGAAGGTGGTACTCCAAGTATAGAGAGTCACTAAGTGGCAGCTATGTTAGCATTTGGACAATAGGAACGCTACTGAGGTTGTAGGTGCTTCTTCTTCAATAGCTTAGGGCATTGAGACTTCCGATGTCCCTTTTGTTTGCGAAAGTTAAACTCATCCCTAGCAACTCGTACATAACCTTTATTTCGATTCTGAGTAGACGGTCGAGAGGTTACAGCAAACACTGAGGTGCTATATGGAGGAAGATATACTTTTCCTACAAGAGATTTCAAATGTACTTCCTCAACTACAAGTTCACTAACCACCGAATCAACTGAGGGAAGTGGAGTGCGATGCAAGATAGAGCATCTAAGTCCCTCAAAATCACTGCGAAGTGCCATAGAAAACTAAATTAATCGCCGCTCCTCTCTAAAAGTAATATATTCATAAAAAACTGAACTAATTGCTGCTCCTCTCTAAAAGTAATATATTCATAGCTAACTCATCCCAAATTGAATTCATAGCAACGCAAAACTCGAGAATACTCATATTTTTCTGTTGTAAAGCCCGTATATCAATCTCAAACTGATATCGTTTTGCAAAGTTAGACTTACTGTATAACTTCTAAAACTTCATCAACTGTGAACCAATAGATTGCTTAACAGACTTATGAATTCAAGTGAGAATTTTCGCACTGTTTGACTCCCAATTATCTAACAATGTCACAAAATTCTCAACACTGTTTTTTGATTTCACAATAGTCCACTTATATGGCCCCACAATCTTTTTCCCTTTAGAAAGTTTCTCGTCACGGTATTCCAATATGAGTAATTTTACCATTTAATCGGACGCCAATGGATTGAAGCGAATCATCCAATTCAGTTGTCATTATGAAATCAACAAATAAGCTACTACTAATCAAAATAAATCACCAAATTCTAAAAAAAAAAAAAAACAACGACAACCAATGCGCCACCACAAAATATACGGTAATGTATATGTATATCAAACTAATACCACCAAATGATCATAATCACCTAAGAACACACTGTCCCGTTGAAGCTCCGCCAGAAAGTGTGTCACGCGCCCGCACATGCCACTTGTGCCTCTGCAAGTGACGGTTCAACTGTTGCTAGAGAGTCGCATGTGGTAGTACACGAGCCGACTAGGAAAATTATTCTCTTCACCGTGAACCTAAATACGATCACCAATCTCTGATTTGAGGTCACCTCGAAAAATTATGGTGGATAAACAGTGGCAGCTAAATGAAAATCAAAGGTAGGGTTAGATTTTTCAATTGCACAAATAATGTGGGGATGAATGGAAGAAAAAAACTGCTTCATTGCATGTATTTAAGTTCTGATACCATTAAAACAATACAAGCTAATTTGATAAACCAACAAAAAGAGAAGAAGAATTAAGAATTAAGAGAAGAAGAAGAAAAAAAAAACATTTTATTGAGCCACCAAATTATTAGGTTTCTAAATAATTAGGTTTATATATTACACGAAGAGTAAACAAAAAGGAACCATACACTAGAAGGAAACTAAATAATATTACGCATAAATTAAATATGCTTTATAAGGCTAACAAATCGTACAGTAATTGATCTTCAATATAATTCGTCATATTGACACCCTAAAAACAAATATATAAAAAAAAACGATAGATATGAAAATTTCTTTGGATTAGAAGGTTAAAAGAAGTGTTTTTTTTTTTTTTAACAATTTATGATGTGACTTAGTGAGAAGTTGACATGCGATAATACGTGGAAGATTCATTGCGATATTTTCGTCAATTAAATAATTTCTAATTAACATGAAAAATGGCAGGAGACCGTGGTGAATTTTTAAAGCAAAAAATTTCAGTGACTTAATTGAAATTAAATTAAAAAAAATTCAATTATCAAATTGAAATTTTTTCAACACTTCAGTAACCTCACATAAAAGTCACATTAAATAAATATGTTCCCTCTCTAACATATGCAGAGGAAGCCCACTTGTTTGTTTTTCTGTCAGTTAAAAAAAAAAAGGATTGATGAATTCTTTTCTTCTATGTATCAATCCAGAATAAATTTTTTTTTATCTCCTCGATCATGTCCATGTTCTCTAATAGTTTAAACTTCTAGATGAAATCCTTCACAGTTTACACATTATATTAGAATAATAAAAGAAAATTGTCTACGTGTCAAATTTCTAGTGAAAATAAGTCAAGGTATATTTCACTATGTAAATGTTTGATGGAATAACTATTTAATATCCTATGGTGCTTGTCTATTTCTATGTTTGAAATTAATTCATTTTAAAAAATCTCTTACTTTATTTTTCTTGGTATCTACTTTTGTGAAACTGTTCATATGAAACTTGTTAAAACTACTTTCCTTGTATAATTTCTTTGTTAGCACCGCATGACATATAAATTTAGATAGTGCATATTCATGATAATGGTATCATATTATCATGTTTTGGCTTTGTACAAATTATTAATCATAATCTTTAAATATTATGATTATTTCTTATTTATTTTTATGAATAATTCCATTATTTTCTTCAAACTATAATTTATGAAATGAAATGAAACATACACATGGCTTGGGTTAGAGGAGCCATAAATGATTATATGAGGTATTTTTGTGAAAATCATGAAAATAAAAAGATTATAAGAAATTCAGGAAATTACATTCTTGATATTAGTCTCAGTCCAATTAACTCTTGAAAAGTTTATTATGTGTTTAAAGAAAAGAAAACCATTAAATGATGAATTTATCATTTTATTTAAATAAACAAAAATTAAAGAAAGTGATAAACAGTAAAAAAAATAAGAAAAAATTGTAAATGGTGCCTCATACCTTTTCAAAAGTACAAATAAATCACACTTCCAAAAATTAATTACATAACATATTAAATTAAAAAAATAAATCGTCTTCCCCAATCATGTTCACCCACGTACCCCTTCAACACCTACCACGTCACACCACACACTATCCTAAGGCATTCACTATTGATGGTGATGGGATCTATGCTACTAATTTTTTATCCAATCATTTATTATTGTTCTTTATTGTTTGAATTACTTGTTCTCAGATGGTAATGCGGTGGTGCCGCTGTCAACATGATTGTATTTGTGAATATAGTGTTTGCCTGTTTGGCCACGAATGGAGGTAGTTTAGGATGGGTGGGGCGGTGTTGACAGGGACATATGGGTGAGTTTGGTTAGAAAAGATGAAATTTTTCTGCATTTTTTATTTGTTGTTAGATATTTAATTATTTAAGTGAGATTTATTTGTACTTTTTAAAAACTTATATTTGCTATTTTTCGTATTTTTGTTGTTTTACTGCTTTTTTATGCTTATTTATTTTAAAGGCATGAAAAATTCATCATTTAATGACCAAAATGGAGGAAATAACGAGATGGCTACATAATTGAAAGATTGGTAATGAATTATATTAAAAAAGGTTGATGGTAAATTTAACATCCATTTGGTTTAGATTAAAATCAGATTTTCAGTAATTTTGATAAAAAGTTCATAAAATTTATGGTTAAAATTGATAAAAACTCAGGTCTCATAAAATGTGCTAGAAAAAAAATAAATTGAAGGGGTGGGGGTCAAATCGGGGGCTTATTATATTTTGCAAAAATTAGGGACAGAAAATGTAAGTGGCTGTTCTCTTTGTGTTTCAGTTTTGTGTTTTGAGTTTTGAATTCATTTTGTGTTTTGTGTTTTGAGTTGCCATTTTGAGATTTTTGAAAATGTGTTTTTTTTGACATTTTGAAAAATTGTTTTGAAAATGTCCATAACGCGTTTTGAAAATTTTGACTTGATTATAACTGAAAACACCCAAAACGACAAATTGGGTTTTCTTTATAAATTTTTCACTTGTTTTCAAAAACGCGTTTTCGAAAATGGGAAAGAGAACGCGTTTTCACTGTTTTAGAAAATCGAAACAGAAAACGGCTTGAAAATGGTAAAGAGAACAGGGCCTAATTTTCTACTCCCTTTCAGTAAAGTTTGAATCAATACAATATTTCCAACTTATAAAACTCGTAAGCACAACTAAAATGCATGAATCTGTCTATAAATATAATAAAAATGTTAGATTCTATCTCTATCTCTCATAAGCATAGCCTACAAAGAAATCGGGATGGATAATGACACACATTCTTTCAAAACTCATTTTTAACCACACATTTTTCAATAAAATAATATTTTCCTATCACATCAATAACTTTTCCTTATTTTTTATCCACATGTTTCCCATCGTATCACTATTTAAAATACATTATTTCCTCAATAATATCCATCAAACATACTATATATGAAAGTTTAGCTCTTATAATCCTTGAATGATTTTCACAACTCAAAACCTCAAAACATTACACAAATATCCAAAACCATAATAAACATCATCATTGTAAATATGAACAGAACTACCACGAAAAAGTTCAAATTAGAAGAACAACATTTGAGGTTAAGTTCATTGGCCTTTTTTATACCATCGTGCTATTAAATAGGATGTTAGTTTGTTTTCCTTGCAACAAGAACTTGCATGTACCAGTCATATAAACCTTCACAAACTTTATTATTGGCATATATCCATACCAATTCAAAGACTCGACGATAGACTAAAAACATCTTGATATCATTTAAAGCGATTTTCTAATTTTTGAATCCACTATCTATATAAGATAAGATCCAATATGTAGCATTTAGCATGTAGACAACACTAAGAGGAGTATTCAAGTGCAACAAGTGATTCTAAACCTTATAGTTAAAGCATTTGAGCCCTTATAGTATTAATCATCTCTCAAATCACTTTCATGTCTTTACTATCTGATATGTTCTTCTAGATCTTTTTTTCAATCTCCTCATCTTTTCTGTAATTGTTTTAGCTCATTTAATACTTAAGATCTGAAGTCTTAAATGAACTAGAACATTGTTATATAAGCATGTCCTCGAGACATAGTAACACCAAATCACATGTCTTTTAGCTTAACACGGTGGGTAGTGTCAATAAGGAAATGACGCTTTAATTTATAAATCCCATTGACCTTCAGAGTTCTCAACTATAGAAAAAGATCAGTTTGAACTTACAATTCATCTAGAAAAATGTAACCAACTAAAAAATATTAAAACACTAAGTTAACTATCTCCACTAAGTCATCATCTCACAGAACTTATCAAAACAAATGCACAAACACTAGAATCTATATTTTCCTGTACTTGACAAAATTCATTATCTCTATTCTCTAGAGTAGCATGGCCCGAATCAGTTCTACTATTATGTGGTTGATTTTCTCTAAATCGTCACGTTCTTTTAGTATACCCACAATCTTAACGTGTCAAATGTTGATGTATTTAGCTCATCACCTTCATAGAGGTCAACAACTATAGATTTTGCTACTATGATCTATCAGATTTTAGAGACAACAATATTCTTAAACAATGTCCATTTATGTGCATATACCATTTTTATTTCCACAAATTAACTTATACGATAATTTAATATTAGATATAGAGTCGAAAGTTCACTATATTCCCAATCATCATAAAAAATCCTAATATTTAACTATAATAAATTTAATTTCATAAGGCAAATTTTCACAGTCTATGCGAAAATTACATTAATTCTTCCAACCTTAGAACTTTCATTCAGTTGATGGATCAAAAGTTTATGTCACATTTTATCAAAATCTTCCAATCAACGAACTATATATCACTAAATTAATAATCAATAGGTTTAATTAAGAATCTCACTAATACTATCGACCTTAACACTTACAATAAATCGTGAATTAACAGATATCACGTAATTCAATAACACAATTTCATAATATGCAATAAGAACATAAATATGAACATTTATCCAATTATGATATGTATCATGATATCATAAATTAATTCTTTGTGAAAATAATGCCAAATATAATGGAAGAATAAAACTTGCATCCTTTAAGTTTTATTATTCAAATTCTCAACTTCATCGTGATCTATGTTGCATCACCGTCCCAACAAATAAAAAGAGACATCAAAATTCTAATATTCTACTTATCACAAAAAAAAAAATATTCAAGAAATATTGATTCAATCCTTCTAAAATGTTTCACGAGTGCTATTAAGTTATGTTCCAAATTCATTTATTAATTTTTATACGCACTTAGTTTTTCAACACATTCTATATCCATAGTATTTTAATAATCTCTTATAATGTTGTAAGTATACATGAATCTAGTCACAATGGACAACGCACGAAAAAATGAGAACGTGTCGGAATAGATTATACAACCATGTAAATACCAAACCCACTAAAGAACGTGATAATTAACATGGTATTATTTAGAAACAGAAAAAAAAAAAAAAATGACCCTAAAAATCGTATATTCTGCCTTACATACGATTTTCAAAAATTGTTAACAAATAGACAGGTCTAGAATACTGTCAAAGAATTTTTCAGTTTAAAAAAAAGGATTATTTTAAATATTACCTCCAGCAAGGTAATATAATCTAATAAATATTCTGAATTTATTATAAATTTAAGATTGTAATTAAGCCAGAAATAATTTTTACGTATTTATAAAATCTATTCTAAACTTTAAAAACATAAAAATACTTTAACCATCCGAAAATATAATATTTATATATAAACAACTCAGAATAATATAAAGATCAAAATACAATTTTCAAATTGCCAAGAGACCCCCAACAAGCCCTCATGTACCACGGGAAGGTCCTGGATTTTATTTTATTTTTTTCAAGGGCGACCAACTGTGGCGCGCGTGATTCATGGTAGCTGGCCACCAATTTTTTCTTCATCTTCCTAATTTCGAAGTTTTGAGTTCATATGCGTGACCAGAATTTAAAAATTCCATACTTCATGACATGTTTGAGACAACAATAGAATGAACAAACAGTCGAAGGAAGGAAAAAATAATAATAATAATATGTTCACCATCTTCTTCAATTTTTCAAGTATTTTCATAATCTGACCAAAATTTCAAAGCTTCATAACTTTTTCATTTTATGTCCAAAATTAGAGTTCTTTATATGATTGAAAAACTTGTTGAAATTGATGTAAACAAAGCTGATTCCGGAATAGCTATGATACCACTTATTATGAAATAATCAAAATATTTCTTGTTAGAAGAAATAGTAATATGCTCGGATCGTTGTTAGTAATGTTGGAAATACAAAATTATGCATTACCTAATACCACTTGTTGAAACCCAAATACCGGAATGAAATGTTGAAATTATATGACAAATAATAGAGTATTAGATCAAGAACAAAAGAATAAATGGATTAATTTGTATTAGGATCGATACCACTTGTTGTGACACCAATCACTTGATTGAAATGTTGAAGTTATATGACAAAATATGAAAGATTAGATCAAGAACAAAAGAATAAAAAAAAAAAACAAGAATATGGGAGAGGAATTAAGAAATTTTATTGATTCAAGAATAATGGATAAGATAGAAAATTACAATAGATCCTATAATTACAATGGATCCTACGTCCAAACTCTCTTGGTAGAGTTGTTATGAAATAGAATACCAAAAAAATTGAGTCCAAAACGAAATGGGAGAAAAAAATCGGAAAAACGAAAACAGCGCCTCGGAGCTCCATGGCTAGCTCTGCGTCTCGGGCAAATTTCTTCCAAAAGTATTCCAAAGTGTTTTTCTCCATTCCGAATTCTTCTTCAAGTACAATACCAACTTTCAACTCCCAATGAGCATTCAAAATACAACTTCAACTTGTTATAGAACTCCAATAGCATTTCAATTTTGAATTTTTCATGACGTGCACTTCATTTACAATTTTTCAATATTTCAAACACTTCAACAAATGAATTCGGGTCACACCCAAATTCCAACAAAAATACATTTCTAATCATACTAATTTTACTGAATAATAATCAATGAACAAAAAAATATTGAATTTTTAAAGTTTCTACAAAATCAACTAGTATTTCAATTTTCTCCCAAATGCAATAACAAAAATTGACGAAACTTGTTGGTAAATTCTACGGTATATTTGTTAAAAATTGATTAAATGTGAAGTTGAGAAATTGTAGATCTCATAAAATATGCAGTTAAAATTAATTGTTGATTGAATTTTTTTCAACTTTTAATTCAAGTCAAACATGAGCTAAATATTTTTCTATTTTCTTGGGAGGAGCTGATGAAATCGGTTGGCTCAGATTTTATTGACTCATTTGCAACTCATTGCTAATTAGAAATAGTCTATAATAGGAATTAAGTTAGATGTACATCATTGGTTGGCACTAGGATGACATCCTCCTAGGTGGAAGGAAATCTGAGAAGTAATAAGATTGGAGTATTTAAATTCAACGGTATATATTGTTGCCACATGGAAAAGTATCATAATTTGTTGTCAAGATATACATGTAACATGATTATAATAATAGTCACCGATGAATAATCGTGATTTTTCTATTATCTTCTATTTAAGATGATCAATATTATATTGTGTAGAAATCTTGAATGAGACAATAAATTTTCAGAACGTCTATATTCTTTGGTTTCCCAAAACAGTCAGTTTTTACTTAGTACTAGGTACGTATCAAACACGCACTCACATATTGGCTGAATATGTTTGGTAGACTATATTATACCGCACAAACTAATAATAAAATTAGAATGGGTAATGGTATGGTGATGATGTATGGACCGGAATTAAGGTACATAATATTCATTTATCTTTTATTGATATTTTTGCTAAAAAATTACATAATATTATCCATGTCAATCCAACACAATACAATCACATACCACTATCAATTTTAATTTTATATTAAATTTTGATATGATTTAATACAGTGCATCCAACGCAACTATATGTTTTGTTTTGAGGAGGAGTGACAAGTGTTACCAAATGTTGCTATGTAGAGAGATTAAAACCCCCTTTTTTTAAACGAAGTGTTCACTTAACCTTTCAGATTCTTGAATTGAAAATACTGTCGGAATGCCTAACATTCTTGAAGATAATAAACTTTAGTTAAAACAATCGTAGCATATTAGACATACAGACAAATATACACACATATATATATGGAAACTTTTTTAGGAGGGTTTGAGAGTAGTGCCCGTCTTACTCTTTATACTATTCAATTGTGTCTAGCAATACGTTCCAAACGAGCATATTATAGACTTACTGACAAATATATGTATGTATGTATGTTTGTAGACATATATTACAGAAACAGGCCATACTCTTCAAGCTTGATGCGACTTGTTTGGTTGATTTTCTCTTCCATTTCAGGAGTTAAATAGTTCTTCCAATCCCCAACAACACCTTTCCTGAAGTACAAACTATTATGCACATTACACAAAGTAGATCCATTCTTGT
Source organism: Fraxinus cuspidata (assembly GCA_903798385.1). Lineage (NCBI taxonomy): Eukaryota > Viridiplantae > Streptophyta > Magnoliopsida > Lamiales > Oleaceae > Fraxinus > Fraxinus cuspidata. Next base: position 12,640 of record CAIGRP010018783.1, read on the forward strand.
TCACCTCCAAATTCTTCAACCTCTCCAAACTGCATCTCCACAGAACCTTATCAATTTCCTCTTCACTTGCAAATGGCTTCCCAAGAAATTTAGCAAGTTTCTTAACCTCTCCCTTGGGATCCCTTTTCAGTTCTTCATACTTCAAGAACGGTATTTTCTGCGGATTCTTCTGGCTTTCCAACCAGTACTGTAAAACGTGGTTGAAAAAGGGCCCGTATTGATGAACCCCAGATAAGAAACAATCGACTGTATTTTCTTAGGGAAAAGGGTCTTGATCAGGGTGTAAAATGGAGTTGAAAAAGTGCCACATGGAGATTAAAGTGTCCTTAGGGTTCCGGGCAATGTAAACTACAGTCTGTGTTCTTGATTGAATCTAGGAGGACAATGTAGGGTAAGTGACTCTGAAGAAGCCTAGGTGAAGGAGCTTTGTAAAAATCTATATGAGGTTTCGTGCCGTAAATTGTGCTTTCAATTGTTGGGACATGGAAATGAGGATTATCCTCAACTAAAAGATCATAATCCTCGTCAGTTTTTGGGTTTTTGAGGATGCAGAGACAGAGGGATTTGAGCCATGTTGTGCCCGTTTTCATGTTTGATGTTAAGATGACGTCGTTGTTCGCTGCTTGAAAGATTGATCTGAAGGTCATGGCGGGTTGAACAAGGTCGGGTTCGAACCAGAAACCTTCCCACTGGACAATATCCATGGCATCCATGAAACGAGCTTTTGGGAGATTTAGATGGTTTTCCGAATTGTTGGAATTAGGGTTTGATGATAACTCCCCCATGGGTGATGTGCTTGAGAGGGTCAGAGAAAATTGTGATTCGCAGTTAGATCTATATTTCAGAGAGCCTCAATGAACTAGGTTTATTTATAGTTGTATGAAGACCTTTCGATCGGGATGAATTTGCTATTAAAGAAGTTCACTCTTAAAGATGTCATCAACTAAAATTTTAATGAATTTTTAAAGATTATAAATTGAAATAAATTTCGTAGATTTGATTAATAGGTTTTCACAAAATCTGTAAGAATCTCATTAAAAATGGTAAAATTCAAAAAAGTGTTTGTTGTATATATTTTTAAACTTGAAATCTATACTAATCTTTTAAAATTCATCTATTAATGAAATACATTAAAATATCATTTTAATGGATTTCATTAAATTTCATGAAAATTCCAATTGAGAACACCTGAATTTAAA